>JADRCD010210430.1:730-11736 GCA_019843815.1 Montemys delectorum
TGTGACTCTGTCAGATCTGTGTTTCCATGGCCCAGCCTTAGCTCTGGCGTGACTCTGTCAGATCTGTGTTTCCACGACCCAGCCTTAGCTCTGGTGTGACTCTGTCAGATCTGTGTTTCCATGGCCCAGCCTTATATCTGGTGTGATTTTGTATACTCTCTCTGTGTCTGATTTCCTCATCTCTGAATAAGTACCTTAAACAAGTATATACTTAAAACGATACAGAATTTAAGCAAGTCGTTGAATCTTGAATCCTCAAAGATTGGTTGCTGTAGTTTGAATATGAAATTAAATCCCCTGTGGGCTCACATATTTGTATATTTGCTCCCAGATGGGAACCTTCCCAGTTTGAGAAGGTTGTTGAACTTTTAGAAGGTGAAGGGAGTGGTCCGCGGGGGCAGGCCTCAACTTTGTAACTAGGTCTCTCTTCCAATTCAGATTCTACTTTCTGAGTATAGATGGGGCATAGCCAAGTGGCCCCCTGCCTTGCCATTAAGACTTTGCTCATAGATGTCTGCTGCCATGCCTCCCTCTCTGTGGTAGACTGTGTCCCTTCGGAAAGGGAAGGCAAAATAAACTCTTTCTGCCATACTTTCTTCTTGTTAGTGTGACATCAGTCAGAATTACCAACATATGGGTGAACAGCAAGAAACGTTTAGTCATGTCTGCGGTTTGATATCTATCGATCGAGCTGGGTTTTACTACCAACACATGGGTGAACAGCAAGAAACGTTTAGTCATGCCTGCGGTTTGATATCTATCGAGCTGGGCTTTACGTGAGGATTTCATTGTTGGAAAGGATCTGAGAGGAAAACCGTACCAATCAGATAAAATTGTGTCTTCAGATGCTCTTAAGAAAGGACAGAGAAGCTTGGAGTGATCAATAATTATAAAAACGATAATACCTCATATTTGAAAAGCCATGGATGTTTTTTAGGGAATTATAATTATAATCACAACTAAATTATATATAGATAGTATGTGTGGCTAGCCTATGAGGTAATGTCTCCCCCTTATCTTTTTCCTAATCCCTTGATTGTACAGCCAAAAAAAAAAAGCTCAAAACATTGGATTTTTACAACAAAATCAACATATGTAAGAGATATGAATATCCATATGACAAATCACTTAAGTTTCTCTAGCAGGCACTGCGTGCAGCCCACAGTCTGCAGCTTTATTTATGGGTATGATAGAAGTTGCTCCTCAGTCATGAAGGATTACTGCCTGACTGGACATGCTTAGCATTGGACAGGAGTCAACAGAAGCCTTCGTCCTGATATGTGCCCCGCTGTTTCTTTATACCCACGCATCAAACCTAAGGCAGAGCTTCTGTCCATCACTCAAATTGTTTAAGCGGAGGAAATGGGGAGAGCATATTGGCAGAACAAGAAAGTGCCTGGAGCTGAAGTTGGAGATTCTCTAATGAGAATTTCAAATTCTTTTGTTACACTATGGAGTCTTCCTTGAGCACATATGATGTCCAAGCCAGAAAACTTGGGTTCTGGTGGAGTAGCTAGCTTTGTGGATCCTAGTCCTGCTTCTCCCTTCCCACTTCCCTGCGTATCCACGGTGGGAAACTAAGGACGGATTTCATGTTCCCTCCCTACTCTACTTTTTCTAAAGTCAGCAATCTTCCTTCAATGCATATACCAAACCACTCTCCCAAACAAAGACAATTCAGCCAAAGTGGCTCACTTGTGGAAGTGTTTACTAGCTGAGCTCTAGCCGTTTCCATATATGGTAGGTTCAGCAGTGCCGAGAACCACAAGTGTGACAACCGTGACCATAAGCACAGTCAATATTACCAGGCTTTCTTTAGAGTCAAAATTGAATAATAAAACCCGTGTAGTCTTTCAGGCTAAGTTTCTTTGGTTGCAGCAGCTGGTGGCTCTCCCGTGAAAAGCATCACAGTGGCTTGGTGAGATGTTCCCTAGAGGTGTGTTGCTATGTCCTTGCTGTTGCTGAGACACGCTAATTAGTCAGGGAGTCCATGGGATCTGAAGTCTCCTGGCTTGGGATGTAGCACTTTCTTCTGTCTTGCAGAATTTGTGTAGGAAACATCCTGGGAGGGTCAACCCTGGGTAAATGCAGAAGTGGAGGGAAGGAAGACAGGAAACAGAAATCATGAGTAAGCAAAGCCACGAGACAGAGAAAGTGAGCGGAGTCAGTGGTAGTAATTAGAAAATAAGCAGGTGGAGAAAAGCGAGGCTAGAGCTGAGTCATGGGCGTGGCAAGGAGTCAAGGTCTCTTGTGACGTCACGGGAGGGGAGTGGAGTGCTGGCCACAGGGAGGGGAGCCCGGGCTGGAGCTGCTCCTTACAGCTCCCCTGTTAAGCCAGGAGTTCTCCATTAGCCAATGAGCCCTTCATCTTTTACCTATTTTTCACATCATTTGCTTTTAAGCAAACCTGGAATAGACCGGGTGATTATTTTTAATTCTTCAAAGGATCAAATTAACAGGATATTAACAAAAGTTACTTAGGACAGGTGAGGTACTCCACATGCTATGTGTACCCCTGGGGTCCTACAAGTCAACCCAAAGCCTGCAGAAGATTCTCAAATCCAAGGCCACATTTGTTTTGGAGTTTCAGTTAGGTGACTTCTCTATCTAGCTTTAAAATGCAGGGTAGTGGAGTGGAGGTGGAGGAAGTCCTTTGTTTGCTTTCTTGTTTTTGCAAGGAAGTCTTTTTTTTTTTTTTCCTCTTCTAGGTGAAGCCCCAAACTGCATAATTTAGGTATGGAAATAAGACACCCATTCTAACAAATTGGAGGATGGACTGACCTCTTGAGATACAGATAGACCTCTTAGGATATGGAGTTTCAGAATATATTCAAATTATTTTTCCAATATTTTGGGCTGCACAAAAAAAAAAAGTGAACTACTTTAATAATAGAAAATACTTCTTAGAGTTCAAATGGTCTCAAGGAATGCGATATACTTATTTCTGATTCATTTTGCCTGTCTGTATGTTTAATAAGAACATTATTATAGAAAGGCTCACTAAGTAAACTCAGTTTGGTTAGTTTGTTTCTGGTTGTTTCTGGTAGTGAAAGTGCGTTCTGATCAGAGGAAACTCCCCAATTTCCAGTTAAAAACAAAAACAAACAAACAAAATAGCAATTTGAATTCTAATGAAGAAAAACTATGTTCTTAATTTAGGTATAAAAAGAAAAGGGTCAGGGTGGAAGGGTATAAAAAGGGTCAGGGTGGAAGGGTATAAAAAGGGTCAGGGTGGAAGGGTATAAAAAGGGTCAAGGTGGAAGGGTATAAAAAGGGTCAAGGGGAAAGGGTAAAGTGTGGGAGTAGAAAGGAGATGTTAAATGACTGTAGGTTTGTGAATTAAATGGCATATATCATCAATCCATATTTCTCATGGTGAACGTCGGCTTGACATATTGGCACCATCAAACTACACTTCGACCTGACTGTTGTGAGACTCAAGACTTTATAAGTCTTTACAAATAAAAGTCAAAAAGATTAGGTTTTGGTTCTAGCAAAAAAGAAAAAGCCTAGATGCCTGGCTCATTTTTTGAGCCCAGCCTGAAGCATCACAGGAGACAAGGTCTTGAAAAATCTTCTTTTACTCCGGTCTGATGGCTGACTCTTCTCACATCAGTGAGTCAGTTGATTTTACTCATTCTAGGTGAATTCAGCTGGCCGGGGAGCAAGCACGGCGGAGAATATGAAGCATTTGGTTCTAGTTCCTTCCAGCCTTCTAAGTGTGTCAGCTCTTTGAAATGGCTACAATTTCACAGTGACATAGTAATTCCTAGAATAAGAACTTTCCTTTTCTAATTGGGACACAACTCTTAAGTAATCTGGGTCCTGTAGGGGTGTGGCCACTGCCCAAGAGGCTGGGACAGATGACACAGAGGCTATGAAGTCCTAAATGACTGGCCTGTCCATCCAGAAATGACAAGCAGTCTTAAAAGAAACCTAGTCACGCTGCTGAGGCAAGGCTGACGTTTGTTGTGCAACAGGGTTTAGAAAAGTTATTACGACAAACCCATAAAACAACTCTGCGGATCTCATCCCAGAGATAAGGACGTTGAGAGCTAAGCAGGCTCAGTCACATGCTTAATGCTGACCACGGTCAAAGATTACCGAATGGAGTCATTTCTATAGCTGTTTTCTCCGCAGTGTGTGAAAACTGAGCCCAGGGCCTCATGCTCAAGAATCAAGCAGTCTACCACCGAGCTTCATCCCTGAGCCAGTTTCCACAGTTTTCATGTAAATCTAGAACTGAGCTAAAACATAACACTTGTTTTAAAAAAAAAAAATCAAATTAAGTCAGAGACTGGGGAGAGACTCAGTAGGGACCAGAGAGATGGCTCAGAGAGGAAGAGTGAGTGTGAGTCCCCAGCACCCACATAACAAGGCAGATCTGGCTCCTGTGTAACTCTAAGAATTCAGGGCAGAGACAAGTAGCTCCTGGAGCTTGCTGCCTAGCCAGGCTAGCCAGAATGGGAAGGTATGGGTTCAGTGAGAGACCGTATTTCAAAGTAATAGACACCAGTAAAGGAAGACACCGGACTCTGGCCTCTGCATGTGCGCTCCTGTGCACATGGACGTGAACACCCTCACACTCTTACACTCCGGTACAGAGACGACACACACACACACACACACACACACACACACACACACACACACACACGGAATGTGGAAAACAAACTCACTTTGTTTCAGTCTCAGTGCAAAGTACCTGTGCTTCGTGGCTTTAGTATTCTGAGGTTTGGAACCAGGAAGACTGGAACCACTGTATAAATGTGATTGTCTGATTTTCAAGTACAGTGTTGCCTGCTTGTTCTTTGTCTCTCAGTTCAACCCAAGATAAGATCGTGCACAATGGATGAGTTGAATGAATAGCCAGAAGCCCCCCCCCCTTTTTTTTTCCTGGAGGTCTCTGGGGACTACAATGGATAGATATCATCAACTAACTGATGATATCTAATAATTTGCAGCTTTTTAAAATCAATGTGACCAAATACCTCATGAGAGGCAATCATAGGAGGAAAATCTTCTTTGGGCTCACATGGTGAGGGGACACAGTCCATCCCAGTGAAGGAGGCCTGGCAGTGGGAGGGTGGGGCTGCTTGCTCCCATGTGGGTGGATCAGAAAGCAGAGAGACATGGATGCTGGTGTTCCCTCCGCTGGCTTTCTTCCTGGTATTGTCTTAGCCTGGGGCTCTCCCTGTGGGATGCTGCTGCCCACATTCAGGCAAGGCTTCTCATTTGACTCTCTCTGGAAACATCCATATCTTCACAGACATCCCAGTGGTGTTCCTCACGAATGACCTGTGTGATTGTTAAGCCAGGCAGGTTGATGGTCGAAATGACATCTCCGATGACCAGCTATCCTCTGCATTCTAGTCTCCAATCAGCACACGGCACAGAGGCTTACGGTTTCAGGCTAGGGCTGGAACGGTACACGACTGAAGGACAAGGTGAGAAGTGCTGGGAATGAGCCATCACAATACCCACACACCGGCCCTTTAACCTTCTCTGCACTTACTAGCCGTGCTGCTAGCACGTGCTACAGAAATTGCTCCTTCAAATGGATAAATATTTATTTGTAGAAGGCAATTGTGAAAGTTCTTACTGCACTGTTAGATTCAAGGGGAGAGGGAACATTAATCAGGGGACTATGACAATTTAAAGGACAATCTGTGGGACCCTCGGTTGCCGGGCACGTCACTTGGTAGTTTCATCAAAGTGTGAACAAAGCCAGGCTCCTTAGATGGCCAAGGGCTCTTAGATGGCTCTGCTCTCTCTCTCTGCTCTTCCTCTCCAGGTTCTGCTCTAGCAGAGACCACATCTGCTTCATTCATGGGCACACCTTGAGCTGACAGGATCTGCTTCAAGTGAGTGCTTAGTGAATAGCAATCACTTGAAAGAGCAAGCCAAGTATTCTTTAAGAATTTTATCCCTAATCACTCTAGGAATAAAAGGAAAAATTGAAGAAAGAAAAGAGGCTCCCTGGGCCTGTTCACTCGCCATTCCCTTTGCTCTTTATTTTTATTTTTAGAAGCCATACATGGTTGTATTGTCATAAACGTAAAAAGAAATTAAATTTAAGCATATGCAGTTTTTTCTGCCTTAGTGTATATGCATGTGTGTCTCTGTGTGTATGTGTGTCTGTGTGCATGCATGTGTGCGTGTGTGTATGTGCATATGCATGTGCATGTCTACCTGTGAGTGCCTGTGTGTGAGTATAAGTTTGTATGTGTGTGTGTGTATCTATGTGTGTGAGAGTATATGTATCTATGTGTGTATATGTATCTGTGTATGTGTGTGTGTGCACACTCTTGACTATGCCATATGTACACACGTAAAAGCCAGAGCAGCTTTTGAGATGTCTTTCTTCATCCTGCTCTGTCTCATTGGACTGGAAGCTTAGCATTTGAGTTAGGCTATCTGTCCAGAGAGCCCCTGTCTCTGCTACCCCAGGAGAAGTGAAGTCATGCCCAACTCTTTGTGTGGGTGCTAGGTGTTTGAACCCGGGTCCTGATGTTTGCACAGCAGACACTCTCAGCCATTGAGTCACCTCCCTAGCACCAGGAGTTTTTTGTTTCATACAGTTTATCATCTGTAGTTCAAGGTACAGCCTTCTAAACATTTCCTCTGTACATATGCAAATATCCATGTATTCCAAAAATAGGATCATAGAATTTGGAAATCTACTTTTTTAAAAATTTTTTTCAATTTTTTTTTCGAAACAGGGTTTCTCTGTGCAGCCCTGGCTGTCCTGGAACTCACTCTGTAGACCAGGCTGGCCTTGAACTCAGAAATCCACCTGCCTCTGCCTCCCAAGCGCTGGGATTAAAGGCGTGCACCAGCACCGCCCGGCTGGAAATCTCCTTTTACTTCACAGTACACTGGAAACAGTCATATCCTCACAGCACAATCCTAGGTAGCTGTGTGACAGTTGTAAGTACTGACCCTATGTCATATACCAGGAAGCTCTAGGGTCTGCTCTACGCTGTAACAGAGAGTGCTAAACCTGTGTCTTATTGGAAAACATCTAAGCTATACTGAAGGCTTAGGTTTTTGAAAATATAATTTTAAATTATTTCTTTGAGAGTTTCATACGTGCATAAAATATATTTTGATCATACCAACCTCCCCCTCTCCCTATTCCTTCCTCTAACTCCACTCAGGATCCACCTCCCACTCTCTCCCCCAAAACTTCATGTTTTAACTCACTAAGTCCAATTTGTGTTACCAAATACACATGACGTGGACCGTCCACTGGTGCAGGATTGGTGTACAGGGGGTGGGGGGAACATACCATTAACAAAACCTGATCTTCCTCTCTGAGCAGCCACTCAGTGTCAATGTTCCTCAGGTAGGCCCCTTCCCCCACCACCACATGCTGGAATGTTGACTAGCTCGATCTGTGCAGGCAGCCACAGCTACTGTGAATTCACGGACATGATGATCCTGCTGTGTTCAGAGGACACTGTCTTACTGAGTCTTCCTGACCTCTGGCTCTAACAATCTTTCTGCACTCTCTTAGGAGACAGTTCTCTGAGCCTTGGTGTGGTGTGATATGAGTGTCCCACTGAGCCCTCCACAGAGACACAGTCTCTGCCCTTGGACCATCTACTACATAAAGAAGTTTCTCTGATGAGTTCAAAGCTGCCTCAATCTACACGTAGAGAGATACATGTTTCGAAGGCAGATTGAGTCTACATCCATTTGACAAATCAACAGTAGCAGGTTGGTCCCTGTGGCCTGTGAATTCCCCAGCCATGGGTGCCTGGCCAGACTTGCAGTCCTGAGTGTGTGTGCATGGGTCCAAAATCAAACCTGAAAGTCCAATGTGTGTGGCATATTATACCCGTAAGCATTTCTTGGTAGACCAGATGTTGTCGCACCTCTTGGGGTTTACATCTGGGTAAGAGTGCTGGGGACTTTCCGCCCTCAGCAGCCCATGTAGCACTTTAAGGTCAGGAAGTTTGAACTGACTACCGGAGCTGGCAATTCTCAATCCACAAGCTCAACCCCTTCACCAGGGCTGCTATGTTGAATGTGGTGGTTCATGCCTAGCTGCAGTACTCAGGTTAAACCAGAAGTACTGGCTCAGTTTGAGGCCAGCTTGGACTATGGGTGAGACAAACACAACAAAGGCCCTGAGAGCTGTTCACCATCCCTTGCCTGTGTCATGGCCAGAAGCCCCACTTCACAGCCCCTTCCCTCGGCCCATGTTTTGTTTGTCATTACTAGGCTTCTATGCTTCATGTTGTAGGGACGCCTCCTTATCCATTTTCATCTCTATCCCAGCCCTTCCTTTACTTCCACCTTTAGCCAGAAGATGTAGTTCTGACATAGATCCCCATCACTTCAAGAGTGTCTGTATTTCTCTGAATGACCCACCTACTTACGGTCAGCACACTGGCTTCTGGCTGGCTTCTGTGGGCTCACACACTTAGATGTTAAAAGAGGGCTCTCAGGTCCCTCTTAGACGACAAATCTCCATCTCTGCTCAGCCAACATCCTGAGCACACTGGAGACCTGCTCTCCCCGTGCTTAGCAGACCATACCGCAGGCCTTCTGCTCCCCAAACCCAACTCACTGTCAGAGACCTTTCATGTCCCACACTACCCTTAAATGGGTCTTCAACGATGTTCTTTCTGACTTTAAGGATATGACACTATCTGTTATCTGCTACTATGACAGAATGTTGTTGGTGGGTAAACTTATAAATAAAAGAGTCATTGAGCTCATAGACTGGAGACTGAGCTAGAACAATTGGCCTTATCTCTCTGGCCTCTGGTGAGGATCCCTCTGGCTACGTGTAGAAGTGGTCAAATCTGTGGGGTGACCCTGACTATAATGCATGTGTGTTTTGTGAAAGAACTCACTCCCAGAGACCAGCAGAGCATCTTCATCACCCGAGTGTCTTGTGCTAGCTACATCTCTCTTTAAATATTCACTACATCAACCTCATCATACTAGGGGCTCAGCTTCCAGCCCGTAACCCGTTGGGAGACACTCTATAGCCAAAGGGACACCTCCACTAAACATAGATGAATACTGATTCAATGCTATAGCCATGTATTGGCCACCAGGCACTAACAAGGCTGGACTGTGTGTCAGGGAACAAATGCATAGGGCACAGAGACGTCCTCGTGTGGGAAACATAGGGTGAAGCAAGTCAGAAGAGCACCAGCGTGCAGTTGCCTTGCTGGTAAGCTTTGTGAGGGCAGGAATTTTGTTTTTATTGTTTTATTATTTTTTAAATTTTATTGCTAAATCCTTTATAGCCTGATATACACAGTAGGTATTTTGTTGATATTTGTTGAATGAATAAATGAATCAATGAATGATGAACAAAATATGACTCTTTTTGGCTGGAAATGTAGCTTGCTTGGTAGAATGCTTGCCCAGTATACAGGAGGTGCTGGGTTCAACCCACATTCTGCATAATCCGAATGTACAACACCTCTAACCTCATCACTTGATGAGTAGAAGTGGGAAGGCCAGAAGTTCAAGGGAAGTCTTGGCTGCATAGTACATTCTAGGCTATCCTGGGCTACATCAACCCTGTTCTCAAAGCATCCTAAAATCAAGACTATGTGGTGGTAAGTCCTCCACAGAGTTAAGTGAAGTGGGAAGACTATGTGGTGGTAAGTCCTCCCACAGAGTTAAATGAAGTGGGAATGGGGCAGGGTTGAGGTGATTTACAAAGGCTGAGGACAAAGGTTTGGTCTTTTTTGGTCTGTCCCAGGCTATAATGATGCTGGAAGAGCAGAGGAACCAAGTTTCTTCCTCCCAATAATACCAGTCCACACAGGAGACTAATAGTGTCAAAAGGAGTTGGCTGTGGGTATGTATCTGTGACTTTTGCATCTCTTTAGGATTGGTCTTTAAAATGACCATTTCCATGTTAGAATCTATCATTGAATTATAGATAATTTAAATATCTAATATCTTTAAAAAAAAAAACCCACTGGTGTGGATATTGTCCATTTGGGGTGACAGTTATAGTGAGATGTCCAGGAAGATGAGAAAACATAACAGCACAGAACCTTGGGAACTCCAAACCTGTAGGAGAGTTATGTGTGGCTCACTGTCTTGTAGAGGGCATTGAATTTCTGAAACTGCTCACACGGGAAGGGAAATTTCCCTATCAGCAAACAAATAGGAAATAAGCAGTCATCAAAGCTCTTGAATCTTCCCACACTGACTACATGAGTGAAGAGCAGCCTGGGCTGTCAGCTCTGCCTTCTCCCTTATACCTTGTAAAGTAACTGGCATTGTATTGTTTTCTCCCAAGTAAACACCGTGCTGTGAGTCCTTACTCCCAAGTAAGCACAGTAGAGTTGTTGTTTTAGAGTCAATCGCTGCACCAGGGATGGTTCTGACTCTAAGCGAGCTGCTCCCATGGGTCCCTACAGGAGCAAGGCCCAGATGGTATGCGAGATTGAGATTCTTGAATTGTCTCTGATTGCTGAGGGTGTTAATGGATGCTCACAGTGACAGGGTTGAATCTGCCAACAGGTGAGCATTGGTAGTTAAACTCAGAATGCCATTTAAGCCATTAGGACTATTTACATTTTCATGACGGAAAATACAAAGTTTGGGGTAAAGATGTCTGTCTCTGTTAATGGTCCAAAAGCTTTGCAACAGAGACTTGCTTAGCACAGGGAGGGGAAGTGATGGCCATACCCTATGCATGGCACAGGGAGGGGAAGTGATGGCCATAGCCTATGCATGGCACAAGGACTTACACGGACATTCTTATGGGTAATGAGACACTGCATACGGAAACTAAATGCATACTTTCTAAAGTCAATTCAGAAGGGGAAAGCTGGTGGCTTACAGGCTGGAGAGATGGCTCAGTGTTTAAGTGTACTAGCTGCTCTAATCCAGGACCCAAGTTCAGTTTCCAGCACCCATGTCAAGCAGCTCACAGCCACCTTTAACACCAGCTCCAGGAGATATAATGCCGTCTTCTGGATATCAAGGATATCTGCACTCATGTGCGTATGCGCGCGCGC
>JADRCD010210431.1:2632-18080 GCA_019843815.1 Montemys delectorum
ATGATGATGATGATGATGATGATGATGATGATGATGATGATGATGATGTAATAACATCAATTTTGCAGGCAAATGAATGGAACTAGAAAATATCATCTTGGGAAAACCCAGATCCAAAAGGACATATAGGGTATGTACTCACTAATAGATGAATATTAGCCAAAAAGTTTAGAATACCCATGAAAGACCTCACAAACCATATAAAGCTAAACAAAAAGAAAGGCCCAGGTGGATGTCCCTTGGATTAGATGCTTCAATTCCACGTAGAAGTGGGAAACTAATAATCATGGTTGGTATAGGAAGAGAGGAACCTGGGTGTGAGAGCTGATGGGGAGAGCAAAGGGGTAACTAGATCAGGGATGGGGGCAGACAGGAGAGAAGCCCAGAAGACCAGATGAATAAATGGAAATATGCAGTATTGTGGGATGGGTAATGAGAGGAAGCCACTAGAAAGTCCCAGACACCAGGGATGTGAGAGGTTCAAAGGACCCAATAGGGATAACATTAGCAGAAATGCCAGAGCATGGATCCTTAGGAGATCCATTAGATAGACATGGCTTCCAATGGAAGGCCATCTGAAGAGTTTGACCTAGAATTGCTCTTGTCTAAAGGAAGTGGAGCAGAGACTGAATGAAAGACCATCCAGAGACCATCTCAAACTTGGATCTATCCCATGTGCAGACATCAAACTCTGACATTATTGCTGATGCTCAGATGTACTTGCAGACAATAGCCTGGTATGGCTATCTTCTGAGAGGCTCTACCAGCAATTGACGGAGAGAGATGCAGATACTCATAACCAACCACTGGACTGAGCAGGGGGGACCCCTATGAAAGAGTTAGGGGAAGTACTAAAGGAACTGAAGGGGATTGCAACCCTGCAGGAAGAACCACAGTATCAATTAACTGGACCCCTCACAGCTCCCAGGGCCTAAGCCACCATCCAAAGAGCATATATGGGCTAGTCGTGGCCCTCTGCTACATATGTAGCAGAGGACTGTCTTGCCTAGCCTCATTGGGAGGGCAGGCACTTGGACCTGTGGAGTCATGATGCCCCAGATAAAGAAGATGCTAAAGTGGTGAGATTGGAGTCCATGGGTGGGTATGGGTATACCCTCTTAGAGGTGATGGAGAGGGTGAATGGGATGGGGTGCTAGTGGAGGGTAGACTGGGAAGGGAGACAACTTTTGAAATTTAAAAATATAAAATAAAATAATATTAGATTAAAAATGAAATTGTTAATGGAAAAAATAATAAGGATGATCATTGTGATGATGATGATGGTGATGATGATGATGATGATAGTAATAATAATAATAATAATAATAATAATAATAATGGAATTAAAGAATACACAGTCTTTTAAATAAAAGTTTTATTTTCCCAGCTAAATAATAGTGCTTATATACCATCAGACACAAAAGAATGAGAGCATAAATTATGCTTTTC
Organism: Montemys delectorum; assembly: GCA_019843815.1. Taxonomy (NCBI): domain Eukaryota; kingdom Metazoa; phylum Chordata; class Mammalia; order Rodentia; family Muridae; genus Montemys; species Montemys delectorum. The sequence goes on from JADRCD010210431.1 coordinate 4,082, forward strand.
CATTTCTCCAAGAACTTAACATAATCCTCTAGTCTGTTTCTAGAACAACTATTGAGGACACATGGATTTATGTGACAATAAAACTCACATAGATCATATACATTCTGTGAGCTATTTAAAGAAGTACTTAAATGATTGCTTCTTATATTTCATACAATAGAAATGTAAGAAATAATTCTAAAATTCTTCTAAGAAGTAAATTTTACACTGATTATAAAATCTCATAGAGACAAAATAGAACAATGAAGCCATTTGTAGTTAAGATAACCTAAACACACACAGACACACAAACACACACATACACCATGCATACACACAAACACACACACATGCATACACACAAACACACACACACACACACACACACACACACACACACACACACACACAATTTGTGTTATGGTTCCCAAAGAAATCAATAACTGTCGGAATATAAAAAAAATTAAATGTTGAAGAACAAAATTGAGAAAGATACAAAAGATGGAATGGCTACCAATGCTTATGGGTAAGTAGAATAGAGATTATAAAATAACCATTCTACAAACAGCCATGTAGAAATTCAATGTAATTGTGAATAAATTGGTGTGCTTTTTCCCAGAAGTAGAAAAACCTATCTTAAACTTCATATGGAAACTGTACAGAAGAGCAGTAGTAATAAAACATCATCCAATTAGAGAACTTAAAGAAAACAAGAAAACACACAAAAAAGAAACCAAACAAAACCAGAAGTGTATATCAAAGAAATAGATTAAATGACCCAATTGTAAGTCTACACAACAGAACATCCAGGTTTTTGAAAATATTGACAAAATATTTGTTGGAAAAAGTAAATAGAATTTTTAATAAATATAGTTGAATAAAGTGGCTATGTGTGGCTTCTTGTAGATAGCCCACAAATCAGTAGAAAACCAAAATTCCTGTACATATTAATATTAGAAATTGGTTATATGGTTTATATATACATAAAGAAGAGGATATAAGTTGGAAGGGTGATGTATTGAGAGTGTTGTAGAAATTGGAGGGGGAACTAGGAGGATATATAATAAAAAAATTACTGGACATCTTTTAAAATGTTCAAGTAATAAATTTAAAACCCTAACTTTATTTGTTTATTGTATATTTATTCATTTTTAAGCTGAATAGAACAGCTTCTATTCTTTATGCTTAGGTCATTTTAACTAATTAAAGATTCTTTCAAATATGTAATACCTGACATCTATTTTTATTTCTACTCAACCCTGGAGGTGTAATATAGCTACTGAATCAGGCAGGAGAAAAATAACTACATAGTCCTTTCAAAAATTTATAAATCTTTGTAAGCACTGATAATAGTTTTGGTTTTGTTGAACACTTTGTTCAAAGTTGTTAGCATGAAAATAGCCTTAAACGATAGAAATATTTTGTCTTCCTGGAATGAGGGCAGATTTGTTTTAGAGTAGCATGATAAAGTTAATACTTCCTTACAGGACATACATTAACCAGATATGTCAACCACAATATCAAAAATGGTGAGCTGTCTATGCTCAGGGTCTCAACTGTACTGTAGTCCCCTGTGAACATGGCACAGGGGACTTGATACCTCTGCATCATTGCTGCAGGGATTTGGGTGAGAAGGAACTAATGTGGACATAAAATTAATAATGCCTATTGTGCTACTTGTAAAACCTCTGTCTCTATCTCAGAAGAGCATTGTCTTCAATCTACACAAATGGTATTGTGACAGGCTATCTCATTAGCCTTCAGGGTGGGCAAAGTTTCACCTCCCTCATGGTTCTTGAAAATGATAGTGGCGATTACAGTTTGTTCAATGTTACTCTACAGACCTAATTTAAAACCCAGAATCTGAATATTGGAAGAATTCTAGTGAGGAAACCAATTGAAAATAAACTAGCACCATTATAATGAGGGAACTCATCAGCTTCATTAGTAACATGAAGCTTAAGTTGGTGACAAGAGAATTTCTTCACTTCGCAAGCCAGTTTCAATATCTTTGTTTTCTAGGTTATCCTTGGTAAAAGAGTTTCTTGAAGAGTGTCTCTTGGTAATTTGTGACCAAATAAGTTGCATGGAGGCAACGACATCAGTACACCTTATATGCTGCTTAAAAATTCCCCAAACACTAGCACTTAAACTCTCTGAGAAATCCTGCAATAAAGAAACTTATTTAATGCAATTTTCACCTGAATTTCTCAGACTAATATGATAACAAAACTTTTATCTGTGTATCTGTTTTCTCACTGAACACATTTTGGGAATCACTGATTGGGATGGATACCTCCTCTGAGACTATTTTCAAAGTGTTAGTGCAAATCCTTGAATAAACTCTAGTTTAGAAGATTTTATCTCTACTAAACGAAATAAAGGTTTAAGAGTCTACACATGAGCTGTAGCAATTGTTAAACATAGATTGACAACTCAAGTTTTCAAACTGATGACAAAAAGCTGATGTGTTTCAGTATCTCTGACTAATCAAAGGTGAAGCCATAAATACATACCACTGGAATTGCATAGTAAGATAAAAAACACATACAAATGTCAAATTACCATTCCTGGGTGACAGTATATCACTCCTGGCCATATATGGCTATATCACTTAAATTTATATTAATGCAACTAAAATATAAAAATCTCATTTGTTAATTATTGCACAGAACTTGTCTTAATATATTGACATAACCAGTGTCACTCTGTTGAAGAAAACTTATTTTCCTTCTCCCAGGTATAAGTGGCATTTAAGTTGTTAATTCACTTTCATTCATTCATTCAAGAGCTTTTCATTCATTCACTTTTAAGAATTATAATAAACATAATATGTAATAAGGTAAAATAAAAACTATCAAATTTAGGTTAGACAAGACAAGCCAATAAGGAAAAGAGCCCAAGAGAAGACGTATCATTCAAAGACCAACTACTTCACATACGCAGGAATATCCTAAGAAATGAAGTTAGAAGCCATAATTTGTACACAGAGGACCTGATGTAGACCATGCAGTCCATAAATTTAAGTTTTCAGTACTGCTTTTAGTACTCAGCATGACCTGTGCTGATAATAGTCCCTGTGTAAAACACATGCCATTGACTGAGTGTCAGGAGACACATAAATAAAGCCAACCCTTACTTTCTAAACATGATTGTTTTCTTTATTGAGGCAATGACTTGACATATCACCTAGGCTGATCTGATACAAGCTCTCTACTTTGGGCCATCCCAGCTTTCTGCCATTCGTTCTGCTTCAGGCATGAGCCACCATGTCAAGTGAAACGGATACATTTCATTTCAGAAACCAGTGTTCAGTTGTATGAAACTCTGATTGGGATGATTTATTTCCATGTAACATATGAAAAATGGAAAATACTTAAAGAAAGGTTTACAAGTTCTCATACCAGTTACTTAGCCATGATTTCTAAATTATATATGAAGAAGGAATATTTATCGATGGCAGGTATTATAGACCATTCTTAACACCCCTAAAATGGTGTTCATATTGTTGTCCCCAATGTAACTAGCTAGAGGGATCAAATGACCCATTTCTTGATTATTTTTCATGCTTGATCTTTTTTTATTTGTGAAAAATTCACAATGCTTCTAAGATGAGAGGAAAAAAAACTGATTGAATTCAACAATTGTCTCAACAACAGAAGAAACTATCCTCTTTGACCAGTAAAACAGAGAGAAGAAATCATAGAGGAGAAGCTTTCCTAAATGAACTATGTAATAATAGCTCCGAGGCACATGGCGAGAACATATTGAATATTCTCACAGCAGTCTTCTGTCCAGAATGCAAAAGGCTTGGAAGTTTTTCACTTTTCTCAACAAGTAGAAAGCTCATCTAACTTGAAGAAATTATCAGAAAAAATGATAATTTTTGCAGGGAAATTGCAGGAAAAATTATGTACTCAAATTGGAGAGTCAGACAGGCAAACACATAGAATCATGTTATTTCAGAATATAATGAACACAGTATGTTAGAACATAGACGAACATATGAACGTTTTTCTGTGATGTCAGAATTTATTTGATGATAATGAATGCACAATGTACAGTGTTTTCAATGGCAGCAATTTGTCTGATAATCCTACTTTTCTTGTTACTTTAGTTGAGGTGAACTCAGTAATTTATTCTAATTTTAATTACTAACTTTAACTCTCAAATTTTTATGCAATATTAATCTACTCATATACCTTGCAGACTCAATTTATTCTGATATATTTATAGAGTGCGGCTTTTCCTATTCTGAAAAATAAGTCAATACCAGTCTTGCTACATGGGTTCTGTTGGGCAGAGAATATTATTTTCAGATATACCTATTAAAAAGCATTCTCCATCTTGAAATGCAATCAAAAGCTGCTTACAAAATGAAGTTTCTCAGTAAAAGGGACATGTGACAGAGTACACAACCTGATTTCAACATTAGGGACAACATAAAAATGGTCATGCTTAGCCGTGCAAGGTGAGGAAAACCTACCTGCTTAGCCAAGGGCAGGAAGTTCTAGGTAGACAAGCTTTAATGGTAAAGGTGAGCAGACTACATAGCTATGGAAGATTCTACACAGTGTGAGTTTTACCTCTTTAGATTTCTTAGATTTTTTCCACAGCAGAAATAGGTGACTACTTTCACCAGGAGTAAATTTGGATAGGGAAGGAACATAGCAGTCCATCATCATCCTTATATGTCATGCCTCAAAAGAAACTGCTTTAAGAGTAAGCAATCAAAAAAATGGAATATCCAGCTACAGCCTAGTCCATGCTAACTGTTAAAGAAGGAAAACTTTAGTTCACTAAACCTTCTCATGTAGTGGAATAGAAATACCTAATTTCAGAGCTATTGGCCTTCTATATCATCTAAATGGGAAGGGAAAAATATGAGAGCACTTACAACGTTTCTGAAGTGACTAAAATCAAGATTTAATGTCTAGATTACTAGATCAGGCATTGTCAAGCATTGAGGCTATTGAAGATGAATCCTTCATTTACAGTTGGCTTTGAACTCTGCTGCCCATTTGTACTTGACCTTTATGGTGAAAGAAAATCAAAATTACCAAACTTAACAATAAAAGAAATGATGGTTTCAGGGCTTTTCGAAAATTTATAAAGAGAAAGTTACTTCTTCTTACACAAAAGAATGACACCTACATAAGTCCTTGTGTAGACACATGGCATTCTTATCTGCTTTAAAGATTAACGTATATAATATTTCCTCCTTCCTAATGGCTAAGCAGCCTATGAGTGTCAATGACTTAGCCAGGAGACTATTACCCTGATAGCTAATTCACCTGAAGGCATGCTAAGTAGATGGGGGAGTAATTTTACCTTTAATGATTTAAGGTGATTATCTTCTCAGAAGTTCCTCCCTTGGTGAAGCTTTTATATCTTTTAGATTCCAAACCAAAATAAGCATGACATTGTCTCTTCATTTGCATGACCCCTTTCAGCAGCTGTTGAGATTTAGAGCTGTTTATTACTACTCTCTCAAACTCTAACAAAATTATACCAAGCTTTCTTCAGAATCTCTTTTTTAATAAGTATTGCCAGGCGATGGTGGCGCACGCCTTTAATCCCAGCACTTGGGAGGCAGAGGCAGGTGGATTTCTGAGTTCGAGGCCAGCCTGGTCTACAGAGTGAGTTCCAGGACAGCCAGGCTACACAGAGAAACCTTGTCTCGGAAAAAACAAACAAAAAACCAAACAAACAAACGAACAAAAAGTACTTTATTAATGAGACCAAGACTCTACAAAAGAGCACCAACTTCCTTGGTAGATTAGTCATTCACCTCGTTATTGACTCTGCCTCTTATTAATATATTACTAAAGACTATCACAGCTTATTTTACCAGTGTATCGAGTCTGTTTCTATCAAATTAAAGTTATGGATAAGCTAGAATGGTATAAACACACATAAAGACAAATGGTATGCCTCAGAACTATGCTCAGATATGATAAGAAGGTTGAAACCATTGTACCAAAGTTGTAAAGGTATGTTTCTAAGGATTTTAAAGCATAAAATATGGATAAGAACACAGATCAAAGGTGAAAGAATTGAAGTAGAAGGTCCAAGAAAGAATATTTCTAAAATTCAACATATCAAAACATACTACAACTTCCATGAAGCATATAATTGTAAGTTTACCAGAAGGTTGTCTATGAGAAATTAAGTAGGTCTTTCCAAATTCAAGCAAAAGAAAGAAGTCTGAGAGATGAAACAGATTTGAGTATGAGATAACTACAAAATGTGTAATATTATCAGAATAAACATTCTACGAGGAGGTAAAAGGAAAGGAAACTGCAAATATATTGGATGAAGAAAATAAGAGTTTCTAACAGTTTGTGTCTAAAACTAAAGATATCCAGGAACCTCAAAGAACACTGGTAAGAATACATAAAAAAATTACCAAAAATTTATAAAAAATAAATTTATTTAGACAAAATATAGTGTAGTATAGCACAATATGGTATACTATGAAAAGTATATGAAAATCAAAGCAAAACAAAGTTTTCTAGGGATCCAGAAATAGGAAAATCCTGCATCTGGAAAAAACGAATAATGTATTCCATACCCGATAAAATTACGATTCAAGATGGAAAGGCATAAAGGGAATATACTATATAATGGAATATTTTCCATCCACAAATAATATAAAGTTAAGCCATTTTTAGGAAAGTGGATTCAACTGAAGCCAAAGGGGAAAAAGTGATACTGAAGAGATAGGAAGGGAATGGAAAGGAAGGAATAAAGGCTACATTAGACACAAACACATTATATGCAGCTATAAAAACCAGAAACAATAACATACCAAAATACCCTAGTAAGCATACTCTAGTAAACATAAGCCAGACCAGAATAACTATATACTTCTGTATTTATGTAAAAAGGACATAATGGTTGGTATTGATAACAACTTTACTCATTATTTCCTAAATTTGGAAGCAACTGGTATACCCATTTAGTAGGTAGAATGATAAATAAAATACGGTATGTTCAAAAAATAAATATACCATAAGTGATGCCACAAGTGCTGAAGAGACATGAAGAAGTCGAAATATTTGTTGAGTGAAGAAATAAACTAAGAGGCAATTTATTATATAATTCCAACCAAATGACATTTTGGAAAAGGCAATCCTGGAACTCAAAATTTCACTGGTTGTCAGAGTTTATGAAGAAGGGTAGATCACAGAGCCTTTCTTATAATGCACAGCATGGTGGTAGGTTTATATTATGGTCAATATTTCTTAGAAAGAAGACACAACTGACCATAGGTTGGGAAAACCTCATGTGAATTGGAGAGTTTTAGCATATAGCAAATCAAGAGCCAAATTTTCCTGAAGCAAATTTAACACCATTAAGAGACACCTATTGCTCTCCTCTGTATGTGACATAACATATTTGTGATTGTTACATACATTCTTTCGGATGTACAAACAAATTACTAGCTGCTGCAGACCAAAAAGGGAGAAAAAGGCTTCCAAGCTGTCAGTATGTTAGGCAGATAGCTAAGATACCCAGGATTTTCTGGAACTCACATACTTAATGTTTCCAAGAGTATATTTGAAAAGTGTCTTGATTTACGATTCTTTTTGTTCCCTGAGTATAAAATTTTATGGAACTGTTGCCACATTGGAGCACTGTGTTTCAGAAAAAAAACTTTAATCTGTGCTTCTAGGCCTCTGTCACTTTCATGTGGCTCCAGAATGAACTGTATCTTATCTGCTTCGTAGTGAGCTGTGCATTTGGCAAACAATGTATACTGTTTAGTTGTTTTGGTCAACTTGACACAGTTCTAGGAAGACAACTTAGTTTAGAAATTGCCTCCATTTACTGGCCTGTGATCTTGTCTATGAGACATAATTTATACTGTTAATTAATGTAAGGGGACACAATCCTCTGTGGGCAGTGCCATTCCTAAGGATGTGGGCTTCTGCTGGATAAGAAACATAGCTGATCATGCCAAGGGAACCAAGCCAATAATCGTGGAGAATTATGCTATGATTTCTATTTTAGTTGCTGCATTAAAGTTCCTGACTTTGTTCTTTGGATGGTGAATTTTAATCTACAAACCAAATAAATACTTTTCTTCTCAAAGTTGCTTTTGGTCCATGTTTTATTACAGCAGCAGAAAAATAAACTAGACCATAACACCAAAACATATCTGCAGATGCACTTAAAATACACTCATATTGAATATATGGAGAGTGATAATCATGTATCAATGAGTATTGGACAGATATATCAAATAAACACTCTGGATAGGTATTATGAGTGGTGTAGAAGCCTAATATTGACGTCAGTAAATCTCTATCCTCCTCACAATGTTTACATAATTCTAAAACTTTTCTAAGTAATACTTCATTAAATGGTTGTAAATAATTTTGCTACTCGTTATAAGAGTTACGTAATTTAAATCATGAATTCAGTTAGAAAATTAAATTATACTTGTTTTTAATGAAAGTTAGTAAATGATCATAACTGGGTTATAGATAACTTTTCCAACTTTGGTTTAATACTATCCTCATGGAGCATTATACCCCTTATGAAAAGAGATACAGCAGATTGTTGATTGGCAGATGCCAAATTTAAATATACCTGTAAGTGAGAACATTTAAATCTACATAAATTGGATTTTAGAGATACTATGGCATAGGTGAGTGTAATTGTATAATATACTAAACATCCAGAACAGAATATAGCATTGATTTGGTAAGTATAGAATGAGTGTCTTTAGGGGGAGGTGGATATTTAATTTTTTAATAGAACATGGAAAAGAATAGGAGATTTCTGTGAAATAAGAACAAATAACTAGTATGCAAAGATTATGTTGTGCATTATTATAAATATATATAATATTGTTCTTAAAATTCAGTAAAAAATTATCCCTAACATAAATTCTCAGGATTTTTTTTTTTGTCAGATAAAAGAGCTGTATACTGAAAGGGAATGGATATATTAATCATTTTTCCCAGAATGCACTTCAGCCTGCCACAGCCCATGCAAAAACCACTGAGAAATAATCATGTACTGTAGAGAGCCATTTCATTACATAGTAAATGATGCTGCACTTCTGGACTCAGCTCATTGTAACAATAAGACTTAAATGATATTTGTATGTAGAGAAATATAGCACAAGTCTAACAAAATGATCTGCCTAGCTGAGGCTATGATTCTTTCTGGAAAATTACTAAATTTTATTACGTTGTGTACTTGCATGCACTTAAGTCCGCAGTTGCTAAGGTTATTGATTTCCTTGTTGCAAATATCTCCACTGTTTGTAATACATTGATCTTCCCCTAACTAATGAAAGGAGGAATTTCTGACTGTATAGTCTCTGTCTTTGTGCTATTTCCTTTTGCCTTAACCGAAATGTGATTTGAAAGGCTAGATTTCCTTATTAGTGGAAAGAGTCAATGTTTTCAGGGTCAGCCCATCTTTCAGTACTTCACTGCCTTTAAAGCCCTGCTGCCCCCATCGCTCTTATTCATCCCCCGTATTGCAGTACTGCCCTAGCTCGTAATCTCTCCTAAATCCTATCTTTGAGAAACCTCTTTTCTCAGTTCCTGCTTCTCTCTACCTACTCTCCTGTGCCCACCTAGCCAGTCTTCACCTTTCGTGACATCAAATTCAAAAGGCATGTCTGTGACTTTTTTCCCTTCGTGCATCAATATGAAGCCCACACACGGTGAGGGCTATAAAGAGCTCTAAGTGAATTTATTTATGCCATTGTTCTGACAAAATAGGTCTGTTGCTAACAGTTCCCAGGGTGTGCATATGTAATTCACACAGCTATTAAAAGAAAGAAACAAATGCTGGGTACTGAGCTGCAAGCAGAGAAATCAAATGCTAAACAGAGCAATAAAGGAGCTGAGCTTGGAATTTGGCATTGACAGCCAACACTGGCTGCTATTAAGAATACTAAGCATCTTTAAGAGTGTAGAGTATTCGTTCCTAGGTAATAAAGAAGCATTGCTACCAGCCATCCTCACAACCTCATAGGGCAAGCAATTTAGGGAGGAGATGAAATAAAGCCAAAAACAAGGCATACTTTGTTTGTGCTAATAGTTTTCTTTTTCTTCACCTAAGGGACAAATAATAAAGTAGTGGTTTAATTGATAAATTTTATGTGATTATAGAAAATGTACTATTGAATTATCAGAAAAGAAGACTTTCCCTTTACAAGTCACTTTAAAAGTTATCTAAGATCATACGAGGTCCAAATGGCCTAAGCTACCAGGTAGAACAAAAATTTCGTCAACTTTTCCAGATAATTCATTTCCAACTAGTGTGGATTAAATACGTCCCGGAGAAACTGAGTGATTTCAGATGTGGTGCAAAAGGTCGCATCCATCCTGAGCGAGTAACTCAGTCACAAAAGAACACTACACATGGTATGCACTCATTGATAAGTTGATATTAGCCCAAAACTTCGGAATACCTAAGATACAATTCACAGACCATATGAACCTCAAGAAGAAAGACCAAAGGTGGATGCTTCAGTGCTTCTTAGAAGGGGGGGCAAAATACTCACAGGAGGTAATATGGAGATAAAGTTTGGAGCAGAGACTGAAGGAAAGGCCATCCACAGACTGCCCCGCCTAGGGATTCATTCCATACACAGACACCAAACACTGAACCTACTGAGGATGCGGATGCTGGGAAGTGCTTGTTGACAGTGGCCTGATACTGCTGACTCCTGAAAGGCTCTGCCTGAGTCTGACAAATACAGAGGCAGATCTCACAGCCAACCACTGGACTGAGCACGGGGTCTCAGATGAAAGAGTTGGAGAAGGGACTGAAGGACTGAGGTGGATTTGCAGCCCCAGGAGGGGAGCAACAGTGTCAATGGGCCAGATCCCCCAGAGCTCCTGGGGACTTGACCACCAACCAAACATTACACATGAAGAGACCCATGGCTCTGGCTGCATATGTGGCAGAGGATGGCCTCTTGGACATCAGTGGGAGGAACGGCCCTTGGGCCTGAGGGGGCTTCAATGCCCCAGTTAGAGGAATGCCAGGGCTGGAAGGCAGGAGTGGATAAATGGGTGGAGGAGTACCCTCATAGAAACAGGCAGAAAAGGGATGGGATAGGGGTTTTCCAGAGGGCAGACCTGGAAATGGGGTAACACTTGAAATGTAAATAGAGAAAATAGCAAATAAAGGGAAGAAAAAAACTAATAGCCAAATGACTTTCAAAGCAAATTCTAGTGCACAAAACTTTATCTCTACCTTGGAAATTGGAGAGCTGGTCTTAGAAAGATCATTCTCTGGGTTGTTTGTTGTGCCTTGCAACATGGGAAATGACAAATCATGACCTCATCTACCTTGTAAATTTGATGTTCATGGGGATGGGGCAGAAAGAAAGAAAGAGCAAGTCAGATCTGGTGTTTCACCCTTGAACTCTCAGCACTCTGGATGAAGCAGAAGTGTTGCTGTGAGCTGGGGCCTGTCTTGAACTATACAGCAAGATTCTGGCTTTAAAATATTGGAAAGAATGGGTGTCTTAGTCAGGGTTCTCTAGAGTCACAGAACTTATGGTAGTCTCTATGTAGTAAAGGAATTTATTGATGACTTACAGTTTGTAGTCCAACTCCCAATAATCAACTCCCCACAAAGGTCGGCAGCAGCTGTGAATGGAAGTCCAAGGATCTAGCAGTTGCTCAGTCCCACAAGGAAAGCAGGTGAGGCAGAGAGAGCCTTCCTTCTTCCAGTGTCCTTATATGGGTCTCCAGCAAAAAGTGTGGCCCAGGTTAAAGGTGTGTGCTACCACACCTTTAATCCCAGATGACCTTGTTTGAACTCATAGATCTTCCAGTCTTAATCTTCTAGGATTCATAGTCACTATGCCACCATACCTTTAACCCCAGATGATCTTAAACTCATAGAGCTTTCTATGTTAATCCTCTGGGATTCATAGCCACTATTCCTCAAGGTCTCCATGCCAAGATTCAGGTCAGAAACTTGTATCTCTCAGCCTTCAGATTAGGGCCACAGGTAAGCCTTCTAATTCTGGATTGTAGTTCATTTCAGATATGGTCAAGTTGACAACCAGGAATAGCCACTACAATGGGATTAATTTGAATGTGTGGTTGGCCATTAGCCTCCTAGGTGTTATCAGTAGTTCACACATCAAATATCTTCAGAGAAGAGCTGCATCTTTACTTCACACGCCTTGCTTGGACGTGCTATATTATCGCTTTCCCACCCCTTTGTATCTAAATATTTTGTCAAAAGTAATCATTACTTTGCCATTTTGAAGTAATTTTTCCTAAATTAGAACTAAGCATTAATTTAACATTTTCAGAACTTTCAATTGCAGATAGGCAGGGAGAATTAATCTGGTTTAGGTTTGGACAGATACTGTGAGGCTATTTCATTGTGCCCTGGTATCACCTCACATGAGTTCAGTGAGATAGAACTTACACATGCACAATTACATAATTTTATTGGTTACAGAGAGGGAACAAGGGGCAAAAAGCCTAGGATATACCATGTGCTGGTCCCTCAAATGTCAGAAAAGCAGCCTGATTTCAATTAAAGGTAAGATTTTTTTTTCTAATCCCCATAGTAAATGATAGTCATATTGCAAATCTATTTACCCTATGTAAATTTATTTACAGTACACATTTCAAACTTTTTATTAATTTATATAAGAAGCAGTTGTTTGTGAAAAACTGATCCTTTGTTACCTTCCAACATCTGAATCCTGTAAACAAACCGGAAAGCTTCTGTAGGTAGCATGTGCAAGAGAATGCTTAAAATTAAGTCAATGAGAATCAATTTGCAATTCAAAGATGAAGCAGAAAGTGAAAATATTCACTCTACCATGGTGCAGAATTAGATACCTAACACAGCTAAAGCATAAACAAAATGCTAAATGAACCAGAGAAAGAAACTCTGAAGAAGAGAGAGTATGATTAAGTAAATGTTAGCCAAGGTAGATTTTAAATGATTGCTCAAATTTACATAGGTAGAGAAGAATTTACTCTAGATATAAGTGTCCAGGTAAATAAGAAACAGTCCCTTGTGTGTGTGACTAGTATTAGAGTTTCCTGCATGGAGAACAGACTTTTGCTCACTAACTGAAGAAATCCATTGTGGATTACATATTCATCCAGTGTCCTTATTTTTTTTCTCAAATTTTTAACCCATAGCACATTTTGCATTTTGATGAAATGCTGGATTTCTAGATGTTTAAACATGCATACTCACAAACATTTCAGTTTTTGCTTATGAACATAGGCTTAAAATACCTTTTATATTTTCTTTTGCGATTAATGAGTCCACATGAATTCTTCTAGCACTTTGGCTTATAGCTGAGGTCCCCCTTGCCAAGTATATGAAGCCAAGCAAATATTCTTTCCAGGATCTTCTTCAATTTAAAGAATTTGTTTGAAATTTCAATACAGAATTTACAAGCAATGTGAGACATAGTAATTTATCAATGGTAACTCAGAATAAGTGACAGACAAGAGTCACTTTAATTTTGCAATGGAAACTCAAAATATTGGATAAAGAAGAATCATTTAGGGTTTTTTTTCTGGTTAATGTATGCAAAGACTGCATGGTATAAAGTTGCCACCTCTCCTGTTAAAGCCAAAATATGTTGTATTTTTAAAAATTACCATATGTCACTCTTGGCAAATTTCTGATTTCTTATTAAAGGTAAAGAAAGTATTAATGATACATGGCATGACACCATAGATATTGGAAACTGTTCTTAAATCAAAAATATTATCATCTGAAGATTCTCAGTTTAATTTTGAAAGCATCTCTACTCTAGCGAGTATAACATGAAATTATACTGCTTATCTCCAACATTTTTTTTATATTTTTGCTCTCCACTGATTTTAAACACAAAATAATTGCATGTATGTGTGTGTGTGTTTTCAGACCATTCTATTTTTTATTAATCATTCCATTTGTTTATATATCAAATGATATCCCTTTTCCCAGTTATTCCTCCACAAAACCCCCATCCCACATCTACCGTCTGCACCTTACCACCTTCTCCTGC
>JADRCD010210433.1:4049-20962 GCA_019843815.1 Montemys delectorum
CTCCTCTCCTCTCCTCTCCTCTCTCTCTCCCCTCCTGTCCCCTTCTCTCCCCCCCTTCCTCTCCCCTCCCCAGGAAGCCTTTAGATGCTTTCCTAGGACATGCTAGGACATGCTGCAAGGGGACTCTTAGTAACCATGGAATCTGGGCCATCTGAAGCATATTCAGTGGCTTCCTCTTCTCTGCCCCTTTCTCTGCTCCAGCATCCTGCAGTTGTCACAGGACAGCAGCCAGTTGTGAGGAAGCCTTTTACCAGGTCCGCAGACCTGAGACCCAAAGGTAAATTACTGCCAGAATTGGACCTCAGAGGGGTTAGACACCCACGATGTCCCATTGAGAATCTATTGCTTGTGGTCACATGGCAGAGTTAGCTGCAGGGGAAGATATATCCTGGCTGAACAGAGGCAGGTGTGGGGACATGGGATAGTTGTTTCTGTGTAGCAGACATCACTGATCATCACCCTACTCGATTGCAACTTTTCAGGGTGTGTGTTTAGAGAAGTTCAGGATTGTTGGAGTATGTCAAATGGGAGGTGGTGAACTCCCAAGTTTCTCCGTAGCTTTAGAACTATAAGAGAAAATGGTGCTCAGCCCTCCTCTGTTCAGGTGTGCCATGCAGCTGTACTGCCCACCGACAGATTCTACCCATGGCCATGAATTTCTGACCTATGGCAGGAAAGACCTACCCCTGCTCACTCCATACCAGGAAGCACTGTCCCCACACTGGGGAGCAGCTGGCCTACTAAAGGTATGCAGTGGTGAGGTGAGGTGCACAGCCAAGGGCCCAGGAGCAGCCCCCCCTGGGTTATCTCCATCCCTTTACACCTTTTGCAATGAGACCTGCATTTTCTTTCAAGAAAAAGTCAGGTTTTATTTTCACTCCGTAAATCTAAGCTAGCCTTATGGATTACTCAAATAAACTTAGGGACAAGACATATATGGTGTAGAATCTTAAGACTGCACGAGTCTTAACTATATGTGTGCTTTTGCACCATGACACTTAGCTTTCGTTTAAACATTGCTTCAGATGTTTCTGGGAAGGTAATTTTTAAAGTGAAAGATACTTAAGCAAAGTCCTGGAATGTGGAAGACTAGCCCTAACAATGTGAATGGCCTTGTCCCCATTAGATTGTCTCACTGAATTCTGTACCCAGAGTCATGGCCCAAGGTTCGATACAGTTCCAAGGAATCCTGTGACAGAGCACAGAAGCAGCTAGATTCCAGCACACTCTGCTCTCCTTCTCCTTGAACAACTCAGGAGAGAGATGCTTGTGTCTGTGGACCAATGTCCCTCCCCCTGTTTCTGATGCTGTACTATTTCCTGACCTCGAGCATCTCTCTTCCCACTGGTACCACAGTGCAGCTGAGAACACAGTGATGCCTTGTCTACTCTACATGAATGTGGATCAGATAGCAAACCACATGTGACATACACACGTACACACACATGCACACAGACACACACATACATGTACACACACACGCATATACACACATATATACATGTACACACATACACACATATGTACATGTACACACATAGGCATACATACACATACACACATATATGCACAATACATGCACACATACATACACACATACATACACACATATACACCCATACATACACACAAATACACATATACACATATACACATGCACACATACACACATATACACACATACACACACACACACATACACACACACACGCACACACACACCTAGATTCACAGCAACAATGATACTTGTAGGAAACAGTATAGGTGACAGTGGCAATGAGATAAGTATTCATGGCTTTACATAATCAAATGTAGTGCTTGCCATTGGTGACTGGATAGCATGGAAAACTATGTGACTGCTTTGTTACTTTGTGATGTAAGATATTTCTTCTCATTCTGGAGAGACCTTGCTCTGTGAAATTAAATTAAAATTAAAGAACAGAGTCTTAGATCTCTACATGGGACTTTGGACTCATTTAAACATCAGTTTTCTCTTATACAATATGGGGCTCCTGGTGTGTGTGTGTGTGGAGGGAGATGAAACAGCTTTCACTTACAGTTTGCATGAATGGGCCACATATAAATAATGCATCAAGTATTGAATTATCACATATATATTTTATTAGGAGGAGCAGAAATTGCAATAAACATGTCCCAGTAGCTCCCTTCCACATCTGCTTGAGGGATCGAGTTCTCTTCTCCCGTGAAGAGAAGGTAGCTCGTCCCACGTAAGCAGGAGAGGTACTTCCATGTGATAAAATCTCAAACCCAAAGCCCACAGAATTTCTTGATTCTGTAAAAATAGACTAGCTCAGTTCCTAATCCTGTGCTCAGCAGTGAAAACTGGCCAATCCATCTTCCGTCCCTTGTGAGAAGCCTTTACTGGAATATCTAGGAAAACAAACACGAACCAACACAGCCCACCTTGCAAGCAAGTGGATGTGGGCTTCTTTGTAACCTGTATAAATCCTACATGGGACATGCCTGTCTTGGCAGTATACTACATAGGACATGCCTGCCTTGGAGGTATACCACATGGGACATGCCTGTCTTGGAGGTATACTACATAGGACATGCCTGCCTTGGAGGTATACCACATGGGACATGCCTGCCTTGGAGGTATACCACAGGGGACATGCCTGTCTTGGAGGTATACTACATAGGACGTGCCTGCCTTGGAGGTATACCACATGGGACATGCCTGTCTTGGAGGTATACTACATGGGACATGCCTGCCTTGGCAATATATCTGAGAATGCTTAGATAACATCAACTCTGGATTAATAACTATCACTCATGATAGTTTTCTAATCATTGTCTATTGACACAGCATTTGAGAAAATTAATCATTCAAATGTTGAACCATAAATACAATAGTCGAATACAGATGACTGAATTTCAAGCAAAGTTATCCCGTGGAGGAGGGTTCCTTTCCCCCTGCTTTAAAGGTAGAAATGCTAATGTAAGGAGAGCGTTAGTACTCAGGCTAAGACTGAACAAATGCTGACTGGAGCAGGAAGAGACAAAGCTGAAGTTTGCAGCTTAGCCTCTGGGGCTCCTCAGCTCAGCCGGTTTGTTTGGGGAATCCCAGCTTTTAGCCTAATTCTCTCGATTGTCTCAGAGTATAAATGTTCTAAGCAAATGGCACAGAGAATATCCAATCTCCATGTAAAGTGATGGTGAGAATCGTTATAGCCACTGCAACTGCACACACATTTGATGCTGGGTCCTTGATCAGGCACTGGAGGAATGAAAAAGGGTGAGATGCCCACCCTTGAAGAACCAGCTGGAGGGTGACTCAGCTGTGATAGACGGTCACCCTGAAGTCCAACAAGAGAGGATGGCAGACCACATGGACTCGGGGCAATGGATGTCTTTCTCCTGTGTGTAGTGGGTCCAGGCAGGCATGGAAGACAGAACCATCCCAGAGAATCATCTGTGAAGGAGATGAATGGGATATTCTGGAAATGTAATCCTTGGCCTGCAAAGGAAATCCAGGTACTTGTAAGGGCGGACATCATCCTTCTATGCCTTTTAGGTCAGCCGGTGAATCAGTCAAAATGAATAATAAATATACTCCCTCAATCCATGCTCTGTGCTAAAGGACCTTTGTATTAAATATGAGGCTTAGGTCAAAGTTCGTATTTTTGCTAGGAAAGTCCGATCACTACAACATCATTTATTTAAAAGCGGGCCTTCCTCCTTTCAATTGCTTTTTTATCTTTGTCAAGAATCAGCTGGGCATGTTTGTGTGGGTCTGTTTCCGGGCTCTCTATTCTGTCTCATTGATCCATGTGTCTGTGCTGGGCTCCCCGTCTTGATGAATGCGGCCATGTGGCAAGCTGAACATCAGGAGCATAATTCTTTGGAAAATTTATTTTGATTGTCTTGGGGCTTTTTCTTTCCAGTAAGTGTTTGGATAAACCTGTGGCTATGTACAAATTGTATTGCTTAAATTTTGATAGCAAGTACATTTAATTCCTAGATCAGTTTGGGAAGAATTGACACCTTTATTTTGTAAACTGTCACAGTCTTTGGACATAGTGTGTCTGTCTGCTTATTTAGTTTGGTTTTTCTTTTAATCAGCATTTTGTGATTTGGGGGATATAGAAAGCACTCCATGCTTCAATGGGCTCATATCTAAGTACTCACCAGGACCTGGAGTTCTTTTCAATAGAATCACTCTCTAAGCTTTGATTCCATATGTCCTTTGTCAGTATAGAAAAATGCAGTGGATACTTTTGTGTTGAATTTGTGTCTTCCAATCTTGCTGAATTCAGTCATTAGTTCTATGAAGTCTGTTACAAAGACCTCCATAGTTTTCACATGGACAGTTTTATCTTATGTAAATGTTATTTTATGTGTTTCCAATCTGTAGGTCATTGCTTGTTTTCTTTGTCTTTATTCTGGCCAAAGCTTCCAGTTTTGATGAATAGCAATGGTGAACATGGGTATCCTTCTTTCTGATCACGAAACAAAAGCATTCAGTGTCTTACTATTAAATGTTGTATTAGCTGTAGGAGCTTTTTATATGAATATATTCATATATACTCACATATATTCATATATTCATATTTATATGAATATATAGCATATATATTCATATATACTCAATATATACATACATATATACTCCAATACTTTGGTGGTTGACCTGATCTGATGACATTATGTTCCCTTTTAAGTTTTATGATGGATTTCATTGACTGCTTTTTGATTATTGAATTAGCCCTGAACACCCTGGGAACAATGATACCTGTTCATAATCTGTTAGACTTTGTATGTATCTTCACATTCAGTCTGTTCATAGTTTCTTAGGATCTCTATTAGTCACTTTCCTCGTCACTGTGATATAATATCTGAAAGAAGTAATGTACAAGAAGGAGGATTTATTTGGGTTTTAATTTTTAGGGACTGTACATTCCATTACGGCAAAGAAGGCATGGTGGCGGTGGCAGCTCACAGCTATGGGGAGATGGTGAGGATGACTACTCAAAGACACAGGATGGCATGAGGCAGAGAGCGGATCCACCGCGAGTTAGGCTTAGCTGTCACCTCTAAGATATGCCCCAGCAACCTACTGCCTTAGGTAAGAGCCCTTCTTCTAAAATTTCCACAAGTTCCCAAAATGTACCACCACCACCTAGTTACTAAGTAAGCAAACCCAGGAGCCCATGTTCTCTCAGACCTCACACACTCGGGCCTCACTCCTTGAGTTGTCTAAACTTTTTGGTCTGTGTCTCTCCCTCCTACACTCAGCACCAATCAAACTTCAAAGGTTTTGTGAAAACCTCAGCAAACTGATGACCGGAGCCTTTTTTTCAGGAGGTCTTTAACTACAAATCTCTTTGTTTACTCTTTAGGAATAAAGTTTGACACTTTGGTGCCTTGTCAGAGGATGGGAGTGTCTTCTCCGAGGTTGCTGAAAACAGGGGCATCAAGTTGTCAGTTTGTAGTTTTAGTGACACCAGAGTTTGTTCTATGACTTGAGAGTTCTAATTTATGCTGTTTTTCGTCTAGCATTGTCAGTTCTGCTGCAGTTTAAATGATTCCATTGATAATTCCACCAAATAATCTTTTGTTTCGTTTCATCTCAGTGCTTTTTCTCTGGTACTTCTGTTTCCAATCTCACTCCTTTCTCTTCTGGGTTTTATCTACACCTTGGCTGTCTCACTGCTGGGTCTTGCAGTTTCCTGTTCCAATTTTCTGAGGAGGGACTGGGACTCTTTCTTTCTTTGCTGATATCAACCGTAAGTTTCCCTCTTCATGCTTTCGGCTTCCATAATTTGACAAGTTGAGATTTTATTTTCCCTAAATTGCATATTTGACATTTTGAATACTCTGGAGATGTCCTCTTGGGTATATGGATCATTCAGAAGTTATTATTTCATTTCTGTTTGTTTGAGGCTGTTTCCACTCACTGCCTGTCATTCATGACTAGCTAGCTGGGTTCCAAGATGGCTGCACATGTACACTCCATTCTTCAGTTTCTGTAGATTGTCAGGAATTCTTTTGTTCCAGGTATGCTCTGCTTGGGGAGTGTTTCCTAGCTGCTTGACAAGAATGTTGATTGACAGTTCTGTAAGGGTTGGAGAGGTCCCCATATCAGTTCAACTCTTCTTTATGTTGACAATGAAGACAACAGAGACATGCCACCTCGACATGAAGAGCACGAGGGGACATTGATTTATTTGGGTTCAGAGTTTCAGAGTTTCTGTCCACCATGGTGAGGAAGCTGGGGAGGAATAGAGATACTCAAACCATTGCGGCCATGAGGCCAAGAGCCAGAGCACACACACAGTCCCTCTCCCTCCCCCTCCCCCACTCCTGGGTTCTCTCTATGGGATGGAATCATGGCTTCCCCGCTTATTTAATCTCACCCAGAAATGTGCCATAGATACACCCGATGCATGCCTTAGGATTAATCCACACAGTCCCTGTGGGACCACATAACTGATTTTTTTGTTACAAGCTCTGCCTGTTGACTGTGAGGACGACCTAGGTGGGGGTGTTTTCTTCTCCATCTTATTCAGCTTTGTCCACTTTAGAGATTTGTTCTTTACCATAGCATGCACTTTTAGGGTGATCCTGTGATTCCACAAAGCCCCACTCATCCCTAGGAATGTTCTTTGCTTTGATGCTGCTCACTTTGACATTCATACATCCTTGCTTATTTTTTTTTTTTTTTTGGTGCAGGTAGCTTGGAATTTCTATTCCTCTGTTTCCTGTTTCACATTTCCTGTGGATACTTGAGAATTCCATTTCAGACTTTCAGTTTGAGCCACTTATATGTGTGTGAGAACATTGCTTTACAGATTTTTACCAGTCTTTTTCTGAGTGTTGAGGTATATGTATCCACCTAATCAAAATATCCTGCTGTCAAGTGCTTGCTACTCCAGCTGAAGTACTGAACCCTCCCTTCCTATCCAGTGCCTTAGCTATGCAACTTTTAAAATCTGGCTTCTGCCTTCGCTGAAGATCTCTCTGCTCATGACACAATCTCTTCATGTTTCTTCTACTAGGGAAATGGAAATGTTCCTGTCCTTCCAGAAGGTTCTCCTGTTGAACTGTCTTTTGAGTGATTTGTGGTAACACCCTGGCCTCCTTCATTCCAATGAGACATTTTCTTTGTCTGAATCCATCTCCTTTGCTAATGAGGTATCAACTCCCTCCTGCTGGTTATCTTTTTCATCTTTGTCTTCAGATGTCAAAATTTGACTTCTTAAATATTCCCTTTGGGATTTCTTTGGGTTTGATATTTGGGGCTGTATCTTTGATCACATTTAGGGAATTTTCAGCTGTAATAGGTTATTGCATAACCTTTACCAAAGTACAAGGTTATTTTTTCAAATGTATCTGTGCCTGCATAATTCCTTCTTTCTCAAAAATCTATTGGTGTAGGTGCTGGGTTTTCTGATTCTGTCCCATGAGCCTTTGCAACTCTTTTCTGTCATTGTTGGGTATACAGTCTGATGGTTTGCCTATATGTGACTCTCCCTTATCCCCTTCTTCCCATACCCTTGAAGACAGATCAAGTTTTTGACCCTGGGTCACATGTGTCCAACACAAAATCACCAATAAATTTAGAATATTATGTGATTCTCCAATTAATTAATTAACTAATTAATTAATTTTATGTATTTGAGTGTTTTGCCTACATGAATATCTTGATTTTGTGTGTGTGGTGCCTGCAGAGGCCAGAAGAGAGTGATAGATTCTAAGGAATTGGAGTTGCAGATAGTTGTTAACTGCTGTGTGGGAACTGAACCAGGATCTTTTAGTAGAGCAACCAGTGTTCTTAACCATGGGCCA
The DNA here is from genome assembly GCA_019843815.1 of Montemys delectorum. NCBI lineage: Eukaryota > Metazoa > Chordata > Mammalia > Rodentia > Muridae > Montemys > Montemys delectorum. The sequence continues at coordinate 11,862 of JADRCD010210433.1, forward strand.
TTGTATCCAGACACCATATATTTTTTTTGGAAAACAATTGCACAGTTATTGAGTGTATGAACTTTATGGGTGGCAATGTTGTGTTATAATGTCGCAAAATTGAGCACAACCAAGATGCATTGGCATTTTAATTTTGAATCCTACATATTTCAGTTGTATAATTAATTTCCCCATGGGTCAATTGACAAAGTGCAGTTATTAGATTCAAGTTTCTGTCTTTGAGTTTACAAGAGAATTTATAATTGTCTATTCAGTTTTCTAATAGTCCCTTTAGAACTATTAGTGCTGACTCAAACATTTGATTAGCCTCTGTGTTTGGAAAGCCAGTTGAAGTTCTTTATTTTTTCAGGTTGCATTTTTCTTGTTGATCATTTACTGTTAATATTCATGAGAGTTTTAGGTATCTTGAATACTTTTGGTATAATATTAAGATCCCCTTCTTTGATTTAAACCTTTCATCTTGCAAGTACTGTATTTTGGGCTATGTGTGGACCCCAGCTTGTTTGTGAGACGTGAATACCAGTGATACTCAATCTCATCTCAGAGCTCTCTGGAGTAGAATCTGTGGACTATATTGTAGTTCTTCTGAGACCTACCTGCCCTGCTGGACCTTTGGGTGTTAGTTAAGGCCACACTGACCCTGGTCAGTTTATATCATTGGCTGTGAGATTTTGGACCTGCCACTACTGAGAGGACTGGTGGTTGTGGCCATGCGCACCTTCACTGGGAAGGATGGGTCTTGCAGGCCCGAGTTTGGGCAGGTTATAGATCTATTAGTTTGTGGTTGGATCTGTCAGCACTATATCCACCTTTGTACCCACTGGAGGCCTTACATATGCCAGCCTGTGGAAGAGATCTATTAGCTTGTGGTTGGATCTGTCAGCATTGTCCCCACCTTTGTACCCACTGGAGGCCTTACATATGCCAGCCTGTGGAAGACAGGCTCATCGCAGCTCAGGAAACTCTATCCTCTGTATAGAACAGGGAAGTCCTTGCTTTAGTTGATCATGGATTTGTTGTTAGTAATACGGATGGTTTCATGTGGCACTCCCCAACACCCACTGCAGAATATGAAGAGCCCTAGAACATGCTTAGTTGACTGCCTGCTGTCTCTCAATCTGTGACTTTGTAGAGATGTTCCCTGATTCTTGGGTTAAATTTAAAAACAATAACAAGGGGGAGAAAGTTGGAACCAGCCAGTCTCAAAACCTGTTTTTGTTTCCATTTGTTTGTTTTTGTTTTTCTCATGTGAGTGTGCGCTACATTCTTGCTCTGGAGCTATATATGGACACTGAGGTTCAGAATCTTTAGACACTTTGTAAATGGTCCGTAAACTCACAGGAAGACAACAAATTTAAAACCACAGGAATGCTGGTGTTCTCTACTATAAAGTGATAGTTCTGACCAAGAAGTGAATAATCTCTCTCTCTCTCCCCTTTACATGTTTATATGCTAATCACAACCTCCCCCTCCATTCCTCCACCTTCACAAACCCCTCTCCCTGCTACTCCTTCCTCTTTTCCTCAGACAATGTGAATTCCCCCATGAGTACCAACCCACCCTGTCCCATCAAGTCAAAGTAATTAGCACATCCTGTCCCACTGAGGCCTGATAGGAGAAGGGAATCCAAAGGAGGCAACAGAATCAGAGACAGCTCCTTCTCCAATTGTTAGGGGATCCACATGAAGACCGAGTTGCACATCTGTTATAAATGTGGAGGGGGCCTAGGTCCAGCTCTTGTATGTTATTTGGTTGGTCATTCAGTCTCTATGAGCTCCCATAGGCCCAGGTTAGTTGATTCTGTAGATTTTCTTGTGGTGTTCTTGACCGCTCTGGCCGCTTTAGACCTATCCTCTACTCTTCAAGCTCCACCGAATGTTTGGCTCTGCATCTGTTTCTATCAGTTGTTGGAGGAAGCCTCAGGAAACAGTTATGATAGGCTCCCAAGGAGTGAATCTTAGAGCTACGGATGGAGCCACATCTGTGATGATCAGAAAAAGCAGTCATAAGTTCAGTATAGTGACCCAAGGGGACACAGGGAATCAGAAAGGAGTTAGAAGGTTTGTGAGACTAAAGGGGAGATAGGGAGGTTTATGGAGCGCCAGTGAGCAGCTCAAGCTCAAATCTGAGAGGAAGTTGGGGACTGAGGAAACACAACTCCCCATAAGCCCTGGAATTTTCCCACAAGAAAACATAATCCTATTCTTGATATGAAAATGTATGTGTGGCAATTAAATATTTTAATTTTAGACTCCTAGGGGCAACAGATTGATAAATATTGATATGAAGTATTAAGACTGAAACCACCCTAAAGTTGCCTCAGCTGGATGCCAAAGTCAACATGTACAAGTGAGTAAAAGTCACTCTATGGCAAAGTGCATGGGGATTGTATTCAAGCCAATGCTCAGGGAACACATCTAAGAGGCAGGGGCCCTAGAAACAATGCTGAGATGACAGAGTCATTCAACATTTTCCTTAAGTATTCTGACTGCCCTAACAACCACTATTTCAGGATTCGGAGATAATCTTTCATGGCAAGTTGAGTTTAATGACATCATTTTTACTTTATTTTTATAGGCACACAGCTTTCTCTGAGTCCTGTGGTCTGGCAAGCATTTGATTGATGGCATACAAATAAGCACACATACCCCCGCTGCCCCAGGCTTAGAATGTCCTCATTCCCTTTTCTCTGAGGTCAAGCGACACATGACACAGGTTAAGGGTTTCCATGAAGGCTTTCCTGTCTGGGGAATAGTCGGTCTTACCCCGAAATCTATCAGACCTTGCCCAAATATAATGGTTCTTCTCAGCAAAACGAATTCCTCAGGTTAGAAGAGATTTTCAGAGTCACATCATCTGAGAAAGGTAAGGAGATGTGAATGAAATCTCACGGTTGCACTTTGAAGACTTAGTCTGTCAGGAGTTAAGGTAGCTTGCAAAATTTAGTGCTGTTGGGCTAGATTTTAGAATTTGGAAATTATTGTGAATGTTCAGTGTTCTTAATTCAATGATAAAAGGACTCTCTGAGTCATTCTGGACCCAAATCCAAATAAATACACTTTGGTTCTGATACTAGAAAATAAAAGATGTGTCAACCATGCACAGGACTCACAGTGTTGGATGTCAATGTCAGAGGGTGTACCAAGCATTTGAATGTGCAGCCAGTAGACAACAAGGAGAAAATAAGATACATGTAAATAGAAATATGGATAGAAAGCAAATAATATGTTGATCAAATAAATTTTTAGACCAAATAAATTACAAGAATAATTTGTATGTATGTATTTACATGCGTGTATGCACAAATGTGTGTGTGTGTGTGTGTGTGTGTGTGTGTGTGTGTGTGTGTGTGTACCAGAGGCTTACCTCCTGTGTCTTCCTTGGCCACTTTAGACCAAGTGCTATGAGGTCACATTCCTCCTTGAACCTGGGGCTTGAATCACTCAACTTGAATGGTGGGCAGTGAGTCCCCAGAGGTCTTATCTGTCCCCCCAAGGAGGTTATAAACATTCACCTCTGTGCCCTGCTTTTGTACCTGGGCTCTGGCAATCAAGCCTAGGCCCTCATGCCTGAGTAGCAAGTACTTTACCCACTAAGCCTTCATTATTTATTTATTTATTTATTTATTTATCTATTTATTTATTTATTTATTTAAACATTATTGAAGTTATATACTTTTAACTTGTAAAGTCACAGATTTTTATGTGCAATGCACACAATGACCCATTTACTATACCCAAGTGCATCAAAAACACCATCTTTTCCCATGGTGTACCTTCATTTTCATACTGAGAACATTTACATCATCTCTGGGGCAATTACAATAACATAATGTGAGAGCCATCTAGTACTTGACAACTTTCTATATTTGAAAGTCTAGAAAACCAATATTCACCCCCAAGTTTGCAAATGTTTTTATCCTCAATCGCAGCAGTCTAAGTTCTGTGAACAAAGACTGTCCCTTTGAACTTAGGGAGTACTGGCACCCCTAAGTTCATGCTTCTCTTAATGCACTGGCTTCTGGGTAACAAAAAGCGTTTGAGGATCTGAATTTCACAGTGCACACGGTTCTGTCTCTGAACCTGTGCGCCTGGAGTGACTGAGGGTGGAAAGCAATCTCCACGTTTTCATTGCACTTGGGGAGTCAGGTCTCATCCCGACCTTGGGTAATTGAATAGGTGTCTGCTGCAGAATTGCTCAGGAGCCCCAGTCTAATTGGGACTCCTTGTATTTCCCCTGTCTATAAATTAATTTGGGTGAAACTAGACACGGTAAAGTGTTGCCAGCTGTAAGATTAGGCCTGCTAACGACTCCTAGGCCAGGAGAAAGCTGAAAAGAACACACATTTCCGAGCTCTGAAGTGTACTGTAAATTGTAAATTCCCAATCCCTCAACTGTATGAGTAGGGAAGCTGAAGTAGGTGTGAGATATCTTAAATATAGATTTGCATACATTTTTTTTAAAAAAAATCAGAATATATGGAAGCAACAGAAATGATGATTAATCAAATACTTATAGGTGACCAAATATTAAAATGGGACCCTAAAATAGGCATTGGCAAGAATGGCCAGCTTCTGATTACAAGGCACTCACAGCCTCTGTATGCGACGTCTATGGCAGAAAAGCACAGGCCACATCAGAGCTTTGCTATTTTCTTTTTTCGAAAAGAGTACGTGCTTGCACTGACTTAAAAAGTAAACAACCCAGCAGGAATTATAATGAGCACTTAGCTGTGTAGCCTGACAGAAGGCCCCATCTCCAATCTGCCTTCCATAGACAGAGCCTGAGTTCCTGTGGTTGTCAGATACATAAAGCATGTTGCCCATGAAGCTTCCCATCTTCACTGTTCTGTATTCTGTTTTGATGTTGTGTGGTGTTTGAGGGTCCTCAGCTCATGGCTCTCTCTTTCTCCTGAGAATACTCATATACATACTCACATTATTTTCTTTAATTTTTTAAATGGTTAAATAGTTATAGTCTCCCAACAAACTATAAGAATTGTTTGAGTAGGATCTATAAACTCTTCATTGTTTTTTTTTTTTTTTTTATTCCTTCCCCATTGATCACACCCTGGACACTAACTATAAAATGCCTAAGCCAGGAATCCACATTGATACAAGACCTGTGAATAAATGTGTGGTGAGAATGACACAGAAATCTTCTACCTGCACAAAGATTTCCCTTCGTGACCTTTATAAAGTATAAATTACCCAGTTCCACGGCCGCCATCTCTACCTTGTTAGCCACTGGTCTATAACTCTCTGCTTGGATGGATTTAAAGATAGGTATCAATAAAATTATACAGGACATGACCTTTGGAAGTTGACCCTTTGTTCAGCAAATGCTTTTGGGATTCCCAAATGTTTTTGAAATAATAATAGTAATTTACTCTTATCATTGCTGAATATTATCTCATAGTATGGTTATATCATATACCACATCTTTTAAACATTTTAGGTTGTATATGAATTTTACACCTTATTAAGAAGGTCACACTGGTCATTGGTGTGAAGGATTTTATGGAAACCTCTGATTTGTCTGTAGCAAATGTCTAGGAGTGACTTTTCTAGATTCTTCTGTAGTTATATGTGGATGTTTGTTTTTCTTTTAGTGTTTTTCAGGCTATCCTTAGAAGTAGAGTCTGATCAATCCAGTTTCTCTACATTCCTACTTGTATGTTTTCTTTTTATTTGAGCCATTCTGCTAAGCGTGTGGTAGTTATCTAGCAATGCCTGCTGGGCATCTTTCCATGCACTCACTGTTGCCTCTATGGTGAAGTGTCACTTAAAGATTTTTGTTTTCATTCTAATTTGGTTCTTTATTTTCTTCCATTGTTGAGTTTTGAAACGACTTTCTATATTCTTGATGCCAGTTTAATGGTACTTATTTACATGACACACGGTAGAAATAAAATTTATTATTGTTATTTACATAGTTTCTCAGTCCTCATTCTAGAGATGTTTGTGTGATCTTCTTAACATTTCTACTTAGACAACCAGGAGCTCTGCATACTGGAATAGGTTTCTATATTCCTATTTTATCGTTTCTGACTTACTTCCCCAGACAGACCTGCCAGGCTTACAGTAAGACTCGATGGTCTTCCCTTGTTTAAAGTCTTAGAATATAAGCAACAAATTTGAATGTTATATGTTTATGAAGGTATTTATCAAACTCACACTGTCCTTGCCAGTTTCTGTTTCTTTCTGACGTCGTATGAGCCAGTTATTGATGTCCCCACATGCCTGCTTCACGAATTGTTATGGTGGTGTCATTTTCCTCTTCAGCAGTCACCTGTGGATTTTATGGGGCTGCCTCTCAAACAGCACAGCACCAGGTCTGTAGAGTACTATTGTGCTTGGGGGCACACCATGGAAGGACTCTGGAACTTTGGACTGTCAAGGGCTTGAGAACTCAGGACGTAATGGACTGTTTGTGGGATCTTGGAAAATGAGACAACGGAAGTCCCTCTTGAGAAGCAAATTCTCTATCAGGGCCACTGAAGTGATCTTATAAATTAAGATTTTGTCGTTCTGGTTAGCTGGCCCAGAGAAGCTAGCTGTGTTGCTTAAGAGGCCTATACCACTAAAGTAACACCGTTCCTTTAACGGGGCAACTGACATTGGCCAGCTGGTGTGAAAAATACATTGGGATTAAGAAGAGACCAGCATCACTGAAGAGATGTCTTCTAGGACTATTTTCTCAGACTCAGTACACAAGCTGTGGTCCAGACTGTCAAGGGGTACATCTCACACTGGCATAAAGAATCACCAAGGTTCCAAGGGGTCATGGCAGGTGTCACAAGATTTCACCTCATCCAAAAGTATGCTTATTGCTTCCTTCTACTTCTTGGTGGCTTAGCTAAAAACCCCAAATCCCTATGTATCTATTTAACCATAATCAAAGAGAAAAAATTGGAGGTTTTTATTTTAAGACACATGTACCTCCTACTAGACAACCCATCATCCATTCTGCTCACTGTGGGAATGGATGGGATGAATTCACACATATACATGCATGAATCACACACGTTCATGGGTGTACATGAGCATTGTCTTGGTTACTTTTCTACTGCCATGACAAAATGCCATGGCCAAGGCAGCTTACAAAAGAGAGCAAGCACTTAATTTGAGGCTCCTGGTCCCAGAGTGTTAGAGGTCATGGTTTTCATGGTGGGGCGTATCATAGTAGACAGACAAGAGACTGCAGAAGTAGCTAAGTGCTCACATATTGATCTATGTGTGTGTGTGTTTTGTGTGTGTGTGTGTGTGTGTGTGTGTGTGTGTGTGAGAGAGAGAGAGAGAGAGAGAGACAGAGACAGAGACAGAGACAGAGAAAGAGAGAGACAGAGATACACAGAGACTGGGGATGGTATGGGCTTTTGAAACCTTAAAACCCAGCCCCTCTGTAACATAGCTCCGTTAATAAGGCCACACCTCCTAATACTTTTCAAATATGAGCCTGTAAGGGACATTCTTATTCAAACTAGCACATTTTACTCCCTGGGCCACGCAGGCTCATGGCTCTATAATAATGCAAAATGCATTTATTCCAACTTCAAATGTTCCCATGGTCTTCATACTCTCAATAGAGTTGAAAAGTCCAAAGTCTCTTCTGGGACTCAAGGCAATCTTTTAACTATAACCCCAATGGGGAAAAAGATCACATTCCACCCACCCATACAATAGCACAGACCAAGCATTACCATCTCTAAGGGGGAGGAATGGGAACATAGTGAGGAAATACTGGATTGAAACAAGACTGAAGCAGCTAAACTCTAAATCCTGTAGTTCTGTGCCTATGTCAAAGGACTCTGTCTCTCCAGCTCTGCTGACACAGTTCCCTCTCTTAGACTGGTTCCACTCCCTGTATTCAGTGCTCCCTGGCAGTCATCTCACAGTTCAGGCACCTCTAGCATCATGGGGTCTGCAAGCAATGGCCTCTCTGGGCCTCCCTTGTCATGTGCCTGGCCTCAGTGGCTTTCTTAAGCATGAAAGAAGATTCCATAACTACTTCACTCCATTATCCTTCTGACTGTAAAGCCAGAATTTATATATCCAATGTTGTCAACTTTAGATGCCCTCTTGGGAAGGAGCCCAACTCCTACCTTGAATTATATTTGCATATCCGGCCTCTTTTTTTTCATCACAAATTTCAGGATTATCTGGGTGTGATCTTATCTTTAGGATGCAGCCTTTATCCCATTCTCTTCAGGCTTCTCTTTACTTCTGTCAGCATATGCTCGAACTTCAGCATAATTTCCTAGTACCCTCTTCTTCCTTAAACTTAAAATTTTAAATAGTTGTTTTTGCCTAAGTCATTCTTTGTCTCTGTATGGCTTCATAATGGTGATTCCTAGTACTCCTGAGACAAGGGTAATATTGGAGGGTCTTGAGATCTCCTCTGCCAACAAAGTTAGTTCAAAACCTTTCAATTTCACCTCAGGCTGATTCATAAGACAAGGGCAAAAGACAGCCGTAGGATTTGGACACTTGCTACTATTGTTCCCTTGAGAAGCTCTGCTGCCTTCCAGGATCCTGCTAGGATGGCCTGACAAACCCCACTTAGGGCTCTCACAACTCCCAGAGTCCAAACTCCAACAGTTGCCCACACTCCTCTAAATGTCACCATGGCAGGTCTCTCACAACAATAGTCCACTTCCTGGTGCCAACTGCTGTCCTCGTTACTTTTCTATTGCCAGGACAAAACGCAGTGACTAAGGTATGAAAGCCTTTAATTTGTGGCTCACGGTTCCAGATGGTTAGTGTTCATGACCATCATAGCAGAAAGCATAGCAGCAGGTGGAGAGGCATGGTGTGGTAGCCATAACTGAGGTCTCATATATTGATCCCTAAGCATAATTCAGAGAGGGGAGGGGAGGGAGAGAAATTGCAAAGCCACACCTCGTAATCCTTCCCAAATCATTTGACCAACTGGGGACAAAATTTTCAAATATAGGAGTCTATGGGGACTATTATTCAAACCACCACAGACATGTACACACATGAGTATCCAAATACCTACACACAAAGAATAGAAGCACCCAAAACTAAATTAAAAATATAGTGGCTGAGCCCTTAGCTTGAGTTCCTATTTTTTGGCAG
>JADRCD010210434.1:4332-22206 GCA_019843815.1 Montemys delectorum
CCCCTGCATCACCTATTCAAACCTTGCTTTAGTTTAAAATTAAACATATATATATATACATATATATATGTATATATATATTGGTTTTTGGTTTTTCGAGACAAGATTTCTCTGTGTAGCCCTGGCTGTTCTGGAACTCACTCTGTAGGCTAGGCTGCCTTTGAACTCAGAAATCTGCCTGCCTCTGCCTCCCAAGTACTGGGATTAAAGGCATGTGTCACTACTACCCAACTAAACATATTCTTGATATTCTAGTTTGAGGCCTTTTTCCTAGAGAAACTACTCCTGCCATAGCCACATAATCATAGAGGTATCAAATTTCTTCCTGAGGTCATGAAGCAGATCTCTAAACCAGCAATAATATCAAGTATAACATGATAAAGCAATAGCCTACTTCCTCCAAATCCAGGGTCAGATCAGAGATAACGCAAATGCCTTACATGGCTATTCATACTACTCATTGTCTATTCTGAAACTCACTTAACATATTCATATTGTTTTCTTTATTCTTTGTGGTGAAAATACAAATAAAGGCTTTTTTATGTCATGTCCTATTTCCCAACTCTCTGTATATCTAACTGTTCCTTGTGTTTTCCTATGTATTCCTGCATATCATGACATCTTTCCATTTCCAGGAATCTGAGAATATCAAGTTCTTTCTTCATGACAGCTGTGTTCATGTCTGTTTTCTTACTATATCAGATTAAAAAGAATCTGAGGTACCTTAGGATATGTCCCTATTTGATATGTGATCAATACATATGTGTGTGGAAAAGCTTCCAATAGCATGGCAATCAAATGAAGAATGAGTATATAGGGGAATACCCATTCTCTATTAGTCAGGGTTCATTCAGGAAAGATGATCCACTGACAAAACTAGGGAGCAAAAGCTTCTTTCAGTAAACAGACTTTCCAAAGCTATGTGGTCCAGAAGGTATATGAGGATCTAAGAGAAGAAGCTCAGAGGGGAGTCAAAAAGTAGACATCATGAAAAAGTAGAGCAGACAAACAAGCTGAATCTTGTAGAGAACTGATAAAGAGACTCTAGGGAAGAAATCTGTGGAAAGCTTCTAAGTATGTGTGGCTGCTACTCTGAAGACACTATACAAGTGTCCTATGTAATCTAGAACCCCTGTTTGAAATCAGCTTTGGTTTTTCATGGTGAGCCTGAGCACAGCAGAGGAAGCTGAGGACCAGGTGGAAATCAATGGCACTTCTATGTTTATCTACCACCAAATCTTTGGCCCACTTGGTTTTTCATCAGACATTCAATATTTCTCTGCTTTGTTGTAGGCAGTATTTCTTACCACCTGTGACAAAAGTCTGTATTTATTCTTTACTTAAGCCTTTGTGGGCAAAGTTGATTCACAACATTTGAGTCATTCTCAGTCTCTCAGCATTATCCACCCACATCTTTGCCATGTGGTCCATATGTTGATGATAGAATTGTAATACAATTTAAATCCCCTCTTTTAAACTTATCTCCCTTTCTTCTTGCCTGATATCCTAACTAACCTTACATACTGATGACACAAGACTTGCCTGTAGTGGTGAGATATGGTGATAAATCACAATATGATCACATGCATCATTTTTCTCTGCCTGTCCACATTGTTTATGTCCACATTGAACAACTGCAATTTGACATGGTATTTGAAGGACTTGCGTGTTGTCTTTTTTGGAAGCACCAACATCTTTCTCTTTCAAAGGTTATAAGATATAAATGCTTATGAATAAGCAAAGTGTATATTGCAAACAGCTTTAAAAGAGTTAAAGACAAACATTTTTAAATAATGTAGTTGAAAAAATATTAGTTAACATAATAGAAGTCCTTCATATTGGTCTGTAGGTTTGAGCTGCTTCTTGTATCTAGTGGAGAGGCATAAAGAGAATTGAGTGGGTCTTCAGAAAACTTTATCCAGTGTTGTACAAACATAAAAGATAAGAATGACTAGAAGTAGGCTTTTGGTAATCAGTTGAGGGCTGAAGAAGTTAAAAGGTGTTACAGAGATACTTATCAAATGGTCTTTGGAACTGGAGTATGTATGATTTATTCTGACTGCCAAATCTTTGAGATTTCATTTCTTACTTGTAGGTATGGAAAATACTGGGGAATTGTTATGTGGTGCTATTGAGGCTGTGGAATTTCAAGATTCTAGCGCCAGGTTGGTTGAGTTTCAGGCCTGCTGGATATCAGAGGTTCTGCTAAACTTTAGAGGGCACATTGCACAAGACAAATTCAGTTAGTCAAAGAAGGATAGGACATGGTTTACTTGGACATGTCTTCTCTGAAAACTGATATGTCTCTTGCAGTAGTATCAACAACCACTGAGGTAATAATTGTTGACAATATTTTTTACATCAATGAAGCTTATTTCTCATAAATCATATTTACCTATTCATCTATTTATTTACAGGTTGGTTAAACTTCTACATCATCTTGGGTTATGTAGGAGAAATGAGGTTACTGGAAACACTGGTCTCTACTGGGATTCTTCCAAAGAAATGAGGAAAGTCATCTTTATAAGTGTAGGTTCATGGGGAATTACATGGCAAGCTGAGCAGACATGGCACTTCATGGTAAAATAATTAAACTAAGAAAAGTCATATAATATTTTATTCAATTAAGTAAGTAATGCAGATATTTAAGCTTTTTCTTAAATTCTCACTGATGCTTTTAAACTTTTAAAATTTTTAAGTTTTCTCTCTTTAATGAAATGATGGCAATGACAAGTGTTAATATTTTATCCACTCACTTCCTCATTTTTCTTCCTCTTTTCTTTAAAATAAAGTGTTTTGACACAATGGAACATTTTTTATTATTTGTAGCTTTTATTTCTTACTATTGACAAAATATTTAATGAAAAGTATAGTAAAATTCAAATGTAGCTGCAAATCCTCATCCTTTACAATAGTTTGAATACTTTTCCTTTTATTGAAAGTATCTTTATTTTCTCATATAATGGTTACTATTTTTCTTTCTTTTATTCCTCCCTACCTTTCCTCTCATCCGCATGCACCCACTTTTCATCTCTCATAAGAAAACAAACAGGCTTCTAGGTATAATAATAAAGTATAAGATAAGATAAGATAAAAATGATTGCATCTGAATAGGACAAAACAAATAAACAGTAGAAAGAGAGCTCAAGAAAAGGCTTATACGGAACAGATCTAGAAACCCATATACTTTTATATATGTATAATATATTTTTACACACGCATATATATATTACACATACAAATATATATGTATATATGTGTTACAATAAAATAAAAATATGATAATTTTTTAAAAAGCCCTGACATGACATTATGAGACAAGAAACCTCAATTTATGCCCTTGAATTTGTTTTCTGTTGGCCATCTACAACAAACACTTAAGTTTGTTTTTCCCCAGTTCAGTCTACCTTGGAGAAAACTAAATTTTCATTTGTAACTGATTATCAAAAAGGAGATTGCTTCCAGATTGGAGATAGCAAACACATGTCCAAGTCTCCCTTCAACTCTAAGACTGTATCTGGTATAGACTCCAGGAATCCCCGGTGCGTTGTTGCCTCAGACTCTGTGAGTTCCTGTGAGTTCTATGCTGTTGACTTGGAGAGAATTCTCATTCCTTCTGGCTCTTACATTCTTTCTGCCTCCTCTTTCTCAAGGTTCCCTGAGCCCAAAGGGGAGGGATTTGATGACGGCATCCTGTTTAGGGCTGAGTATTTCAAGTTCTCTCATTCTTTGCATAATGTCTGGTTGTTGAATTCTGAATTTGTTCCCATCTACCACAGGATGAAGCTGAAGAAGGCACTGATCTATGAGCATAGTATAATGATATTATGAGTCATTATATTGTTAGAGTTTTTTTCCCTCTGAACAGTAGTATTGGTTGTTCTCCAAGTACTTGGGCTATCTCTAGTCTCAGGTTCTTGGTCCTCCAAGCAGTGTCAGGTATTTAAGTAAAATCAGATATTGGCTGGCTGCTCCCACAAACCTTGTGCCACCTTGACCTATTCCATCTTGTAAGTACGACATCGTTGTAGATCAAAGGGTTTGTGACTGGGTTAATGAAACATTGTATTTTATATTAATGCCCCAAATCCTGACCCACAACTCTGTAGAGCAGAGTGCACTGCTTGAAGAAAGAGGCTATGCATAACTCTTCCCTCTTCAAATGTCTTTCTTCTAAGGACACCAATAATATTCCTATCAAGTAGTATGTATCAAGTATCAGTGACAGAAATGGAGAGGAACCTTTTTTATGTAACATGCTGGAACAGGGATAAGAACTTCTGAAGAAATGGCTGGTACTATCAGGAAATTGACTATAGAGGAGTTAGCAGCACTGCAGAGGTGGAGTCTCACATAACATTGGGTGGATCACTCTTCTTGCTGGTCAAAGAGGGCCCTGTGTGCAAAATCAGTGCCAAGGCACAAAAAGGATCCAGAAAAGAGTGTACCAGATGCCAAAGCCGTCATTTTAAAACATAGAACGGGGGACGATTCAGGTATTTCTTAAGAAGAAAGATGCCTTGAGATAAAAGATAACTGGAGAACAATTGAAAACATGACATATGATCAGAACTTTTGAAAGTTTTGTGTGTTCCCTAGGGAAGAATATGGGTAGTGAATAGATACTATAAGAGATCCAGTTTTGTCTTACTATAGGAAAGTAAGAACTAAGTCAAATCTCCCAGATGTAAGTATGTTGAAGTAAATTAAATCATTCTACTTCTTAGTTATTGATTTGTGTTCAACATTTCACCTTCTCCAGAAATTATTCCTGGGCTTAGTCTGTATACCTGATCCACAAGTATCTAATTTAGCACACTTAAACCTTATTCATGGCTATCAGCATTCTACTACTGTAACAAAATACTTTTTATTTATTTATTTATTTATTTATTTTTATATTTTCTTTATTTACATGTAAATTTTCCCTTTCCCAGGTTCCCCTCCAAAAAACAAACAAACAAACAAAAACAACAAGAACAAACCCCTTTTAAAAGAAGAAAGGTTTGTTTGGAGCTCATGATTTCGTCTCATTGTTTTCAGGCATGTTGTTTTGTGGCTTGTGCTAAATTAAGACATTGTGGTGTGGCAATTGTATGTGCATAAAGCTCTTCATTGCTTGGTGGGAAAAGAAAAGAAAGAAAGGTAATAGTAACTATGGTCACACAGTGCTCTTTGAAGGCACATGCACAGAGGCCTGAAAGTTCATACTTTTCAAAGTACCTTTGAATAAACCATATGGTAATGATCAAGCATTTATTCAATACATCAGTTGTACGGAGGCATTTCATACTCTAACAGTGGTCCTTATATGCCCTAAGCTATTGTAATTGAGGCTACATCATTATTCTCACTCAGTTCATCAAAGTTCCAGAAGCTTAGATGGTGAGTACCTGGAGAAACAAACAGGAGTTTTGATATCATTGATTGGTAATCGTTACGGGTCAATGAAGCTGGACAGAAGTAATAGGAATGGCATGCAGTACCTGTGAGTCAGAAAAGTCCCAATAAGGGAGGTTGTATATGCATTGAATATGCTAAATGGTATCATAGTTACTTTTCCATTGCCATGAAGAGACAGCATGGCCAGAACAACATACAGAAGAAAGTAGTTAATTAAGGGCTTGTTTACAGTTTCAGAAGATGAATTTATCTATGACCATCATGCTGGGAAGTATTGCAGCATACAGACAGACATGGTGGTGGCATGGTGGTGGAGCATTAGCTAACAGCTTACGTCTTATCTGAAAGTTGATGGGGGGGGGGGGAGAGGGCGAGAGAGAGGGAGAGGTTGTCTTGGGAGAATTTGTTTGAAAGCTTGAAGCCCATCCCAAGTATCCCCAATGATTCAGCTCCCGGAACAAGGCCCCACTTCCTAATCCTTCCCAAACAGTTTCATGAACTAGGGATCAAACATTTAAATATAGGATCCTGTGGAAGCATGCTTATTCAAACCCCAATAAATTGGTAGATATTTGGGGCAATTGTTGAAAATGGAGATTGTGGCTAGAGACAGTCTTAAAATGTAAATTTGTGAAGCTAAGTGTGCAAGTTTATATGCTGTAGCAAGAATGCTAAATAGCAGTGAGTTGAAGAGAAGAAGGGAAAGAGAACAAGGAAAAATACACATAGATGAAGGATGCTTGAGGCATCATAAGAATGGAGACGGGGTTCCTAACATCCTGGGGTAACAATAAGTCTCCTCAGGGATAGCTTTCTTGTGAACACTTTTAACTCTGACACTTCTTTGAAATCCACATCTCCATGAAATGAAGTAGCTTGCCCAAGGAGCTGCCAGAAGTGGTGCATATTTCTGCTGTCGGGGAATGGGAGCACTGGAAATTACTTTCTGAAAGAAAAGCCTTTATTTTCTCCTTTATAATAAACACTCTCTACACCTCTTCTTTGCCTGCTTCTCTTGTTTTGTTGGCAATAAAAAATCACAAATTTGACAAATTAGCAGGTGAGCTGCCTTCAGCAGAACAACAAGGTCATTTTTTTTTTAAAAAATATTATTTTATATTTAGCAATGAGCTTGGCTTCTGTAAATCTTGCTTTCTCAAACTGTGACATTTCAAATAGACCTGCATGGTAGAGAATGAACATTTCCAATACAGCCCCTTCTCTTTACAGGGCTCTGGAGGCTGGGACTCTATGCAGGAGAACTGTGTTTGAAAAAGAAGACCTGCTTAAATATTTCTTTTACCCAGCACTCAGCAGCAAGCATTCCAGCTTCACTGAGTATTGACATCATAGGTTGGGCATAGAATCCTAGGGTCACCCATACAAAGGGCTTAAGTACTCCATGTAGCTTTAATGAATTAATTAGAAGCCACAGCCTGAGAATAAGATTAGACTCCATTTTCTTTTTCAGTAGAAAGCACAAGAGAAATAATGATTCTTAAAGCCACTGGAGCAGGAAGGAATTGCCTAGAAAAGATGGAAGTGTCAGGGAGAGGGGAAAGAGGATGCCAAGCAGAAAATTTGCAGTCCACCTACATGATGAACACACATACCTAGGCAGCCTGTCCTACCACACACGCTGGTCTAGAATGTTGATGAGGCAGAAGCAAAGATGGATTCCCCCAGCCATGTCACCTCCCAGTCCTGCCAGATCCACACCACACAAGGCCCTGTAAGACCTCTCATAAGAAAATAACCTTTCAGGTTGCCATAGTGCATTTTATGTTGCTATAATAAAGTGTCACATACAGAGTAGTTTTCCTGAACAGAATTCATTGCATTATAGTTCTAGAGGGAGATAAATCTAAGATAAAAGGCCTGGATTTTACTGAGAGTTTTTTTTTCTGTCATAACATTAATAAAGGTATTATATGGTATAAGGCCAAACAAACAGTAAGAAGTGAAAGAGAAAATAAAGAAGAAGAGGGAGGGCGCACACACACAGAGAGGGGAGGTGATATCACTTGACACACTAAAGCTAAAGCACCCTGCAAGAAAGCAATTATGAGAATAGAATCATATTAAAGGTCCCATCTCAAGTAACATCATAATGTAGCTGCCTTCATTAAACAATGGCACACATTAACATCTCCTCCCCTCCTTCTAGTCCCCAGCAACTCATATGCATCTACAGCTCCAACATTTTTTTCTGACCCTGTTGAACTATTTGTTTCTGTCTTCTCACCACTTTCTTCTGATGATGACTAAATATCTCTAGGTAAATATACTGCAGATTAAATTACTATGACAGAACTGTGGCTGTCAGTATTATTCACTCAAAATCCATTCCTACTACTGGTACATAGCCAGCATACAACCAAACATGACTCAAATTGCTTCAGCACAGTCATGGCTGTGAGAAAGGTGCACAGATGGCAAAGGCATGTGGCTCCAAGACTGATCACCTAAAAGTATTACCCAGGCTCCATCCTCATGGTGCAAGAAGAGAGCTAACTTCCTCACATTATACCCTGACATTTGCCCAGGTACTGTAAGAAATGCCCCCAACACACACACACACACACACACACACACACACACACACACATACATGCACGTGAGCACACACCAAAAATTTTAAAAATGTATTCCTGCCTTCAATCCTTCCCCCAACTCTTCCATAAGAGTCCCAAAACTCCATCCAACCTTTGTCTCTAAGTATCTGGATCTGTTTCATTCACCTGCTCAGTAGAGCCTCTCAGAGAACAGTTATGCTAGGATGTTTGCAAGCATGAAAGAGTATCATTAATAGTGTTAGGGATTGGTGTTGTCCATGGGATGGGTCTTAAGTTGGGCTGGTTATTGGTGGGTCATTCCTTCAGTCTCTGTTGCATCTTTGTCCCTGCATTTCTTTTAGACAGTCAAAATTTGGAGATAGGAACTCTATAAGAAGACCAACAAAGGCAAGGGAATCGCAGGGTGGCAGGGACAGGATCCTCTCAGCTTCCTAGTGACAGAGGTGGATCAGCGACCCTCTCTGCCCCTTCGCTGCAAGTGGAGGGCCTGCCTCCAGGACATGCTTTAACCTCTAGACTCAGGTGAGATCTGCAATTTTCTCTCCCGTGACTTTCTAAGGCGGGACCAGCCGGGAGGCACAGGCTTCAAAAGTTGCAGGGGAGTTGCAAGGCGGCAGGGACAGTACAAGCTCTAGTCAGAGACACCAAGTATCTATCACCAGAGATCAAGAGATGGTGAAAGGCAAACGAAAGAATCCTACCAACAGAAACCAAGACTACTCGGCTTCATCAGAACCTAGTGCTCCCACCGCAGTAAGTCCTGGATATTCCAAAGACCAGAAAAGCAAGATTTAGATCTAAAATCATATCTCATAATGCTGATAGAGGAACTTAAGAAGGACATGAATAACTCCCTTAAAGAAATACAGGAGAACACAGGTAAAGAAGTACAAGTCCTTAAAGAGGAAACAAACAAAAATCCCATAAAGAATTACAGGAGATCACAAGTAAACAAGTAGAAGCACTTAAAGAGCAAACTCAAAAATCCCTTAAAGAATTGCAGGAAAACACAAACAAACAGGTAAAGGAATTCAGTAAAACCATCCAGGACCTAAAAATGGAAGTAAAACAATAAAGAAATCACAAAAAGAGACAACTCTGGAGTTAGAAATCTTAGGAAAGAAGTCAGGAAACATAGATACAAGCATCACCAACAGAATACAAGAGATAGAAGAGAGAATTTCAGGGGCAGAAGATAACATAGACAACATTGACAGAACAGTCAAAGAAAATGCAAAATGCAAAAAGACCATAACCCAAAACATCCAGGAAATCCAGGACACAATGAGAAGACCAAACCTAAGGATAATAGGTATAGAAGAGAGTAAAGACCTTCAACTTAAAAGGCCAGTAAATATCTTCAACAAAATTATAGGAGAAAACTTCCCTAACCTAAAGAAAGAGATGCCCATGAACATACAAGAAGCCTATAGAACTCCAAATAGACTGGACCACAAAAGAAATTCCTCCTGCCACATAATAGTCAAAACAACAAGTGCACAAAACAAAGAAAGAATACTAAAAGCAGTAAGGGAAAAAGGTCAAGTAACATATAAAGGCAGGCCTATCAGAATTGCACCAGACTTCTCACCAGAGACTATGAAAGCTAGAAAATCCTGGGCAGATGTCATACAAATCCCAAGAGAACACAAATACCAGCCCAGACTACTATACCCAGCAAAACTCTTAATCACCATAGATGGAGAAACCAAAGTATTCCATGACACAACCAAATTCACACAGTATATTTCCACAAATCCGGCCCTTCAAAGGGTAATAAACTGAAAACTCCAACACAAGGAGGGGAACTACATCCCTAAAAAAGTAAAAATTTAATCTTCTAACAAAACTAAAAGAAGATAGACACATGAACAGAAATCCAGCTCTAACAACAAAAATAACAGGAAGCAAAAATTACCTTTCTTTAATATCTATTTATATCAATGGACTCAACTCACCAATAAAAAGACATAGACTATCAGATTTGGTACGTAAACAGGACCCAGCATTTTGCTGCATACAGGAAACCCACCTTAGTGACAAAGATAGACACTACCTCAGAATAAAAGGCTGGAAAACAATTCTCCAAGCCAATGATCCCAGGAAAAAAGCTGACGTAGCCATTCTAATATTGAATAAGATCGACTTTCACCCTAAAGTGATCAAAAAAGATGAGGAGGGACACTTCATATTCACCAAAGGTATGATCCACCAAGATGAACTATCAATTCTGAACCTCTATGCTCCAAATGCAAGGGCATCTACATTCATAAAAGAAACTTTACTAAAGCTCAAAGCACACATTACAACGCACACAATAGTAGTGGGTGATTTCAACACCCCACTCTCTGAAATAGACAGATCATGGAAACAGAAACTAAACAAGGACACAGTGAGACTAACAGAAGTTAAGAAACAGATGGATTTAACAGATATCTATAGAACTTTTTATCCTAAAACAAAAGGATACACCTTCTTCTCAGTACCTCATGGTACCTTCTCCAAAATTGACCATATAATTGGTCACAAATCAGGCCTCAACAGATACAAGAAGATTGAAATAATTCCTTGTATCCTGTCAGATCACCATGGACTAAGGCTGCTCCTCAATAACAACATAATAGAATGCCCACACACACTTGGAAGCTTAACAACACTCTACTCAATGATAACTTGGTCAAGGAAGAAATAAAGAAAGAAATTAAAGACTTTCTAGAGTTTAGTGAAAATGAAGCCACAACATAGCTAAACCTATGGGACACAATGAAAGCAGTCCTAAGAGGAAAACTCATACCTGTAAGTGCCTCCAAAAAAAAAAAAAAAAAAAAACTGGAGAGAGCATACAACAGCAACTTGACAGCACAACTGAAAGTGCTAGAACAAAAAGAAGCAAATTCACCCAAGAGGAGTCAAAGGCAGGAAATAATCAGACTCAAGGCTGAAATCAACCAAATAGAAACAAAAAGAACTATACAAAGAATCAACC
This sequence comes from Montemys delectorum, assembly GCA_019843815.1. Taxonomy (NCBI): domain Eukaryota; kingdom Metazoa; phylum Chordata; class Mammalia; order Rodentia; family Muridae; genus Montemys; species Montemys delectorum. The sequence continues at coordinate 15,298 of JADRCD010210434.1, forward strand.
AAACCAAGAGCTGATTCTTTGAGAAAGTCAACAAAATAGATAAACCGTTAGCCAGACTAACTAGAGGGCACAGAGATGGTCTCCTAATTAACAAGATCAGAAATGAAAGGGGAGACACAACAACAGACACTGAGTAAATCCAAAAAATCATGAGCTCCTACTACAAAAGCCTATACTCAACAAAACTGGAAAACCTGGATGAAATGGGCAATTTTCTAGACAGATACCAGGTACCAAATTAAATCAAGATCAGATCAATGATCTAAACAGTCCCATATCTGCTCATGAAATAGAAACAGTCATTAATAGTCTCCCAACTAAAAAAAGCCCAGGACCAGATGTGTTTAGTGCAGAGTTTTATCAAACCTTCAAAGAACACCTAATACCAACACTCCTCAAACTATTCCACAAAATAGAAACTGAAGGCACTCTCCCCAATTCATTCTATGAAGCTACAATTACTCTTATACCAAAACCACACACAGACTTAATGAAGAAAAAAAACTTCAGACCAATTTCCCTTATGAATATCGATCCAAAAATACTCAATAAAAGTCTTGCAAACCGAATCAAAGAACACATTAAAATGATCATCCACCATGATCAAGTAGGCTTCATCCCAGGGATGCAGGGATGGTTCAATATACGGAAATCCATGAACATAGTTCACTTCATAAACAATCTCCTGACTAATACAGATGTAGAGGCTCACAGCCATTCATTGAACTGAGTACACGGTCCCCAATGAAGGAGTTAGAGAAAGTTTCTATGGAGCTGAAGGGTTTGCAGCCCCTTAGGACAAACAACAATTACTAACTAGTACCCTCAGAGCTCCTAGAGACTCAACCACCAATCAAGGACTATACAGGGTAGGACTTAATGTTCTGGCAGTATGTGTATAGTAGAAGATCGCAAATTCGATCATCAATAGGAGGAAAGGACCTCGGCCTTGTGAAGGTTTTGTGCCCCAGTGTAGGGGAATGCCAGGGCCAATAAGTGGGAGAGGGTGGGGTGGCAGGCATTGGGAGGGGGGAGGCAAAAGGGGTTTGTTCTTGTTGTTTTTGTTTGTTTGTTTGGTTTTTGGAGGGGAACCTGGGAAAGGAAAAATTTACATGTAAATAAAGAAAATATCTAATATATAAAAAAAACCCAAAAAAAGATTATTCATATCTAAATAAACATTCCCCAATAACAAAAAAAAAAAAAAGAAAAAACAATCTCAAAGAAAAAAAAACCATGTGATCATCTCACTAGATGCTGAGAAAGCATTTGACAAAATCCAACATCCCTTCATGATTAAAGTCGTGGAAAGATCAGGAATTCAAGGCCCATACTTGAACATAGTAAAAGCAATATACAGCAAACCAGTAGCCAACATCAAACTAAATGGAGAGAAGCTTGAAGCATTCCTACTTAAATCAGGGACAAGACAAGGCTGCCCACTCTCTCCCTACCTATTCAATATTGTACTTGAAGTCTTAGCCAGAGCAATTAGACAACAAAAGGAGATAAAAGGGATACAAATTGGAAAGAAAGAAGTCAAATTATCACTATTTGCTAATGATATGATAGTATATTTAAGTGACTCCAAAAATTCTACCAGAGAGCTCCTAAACCTGACAAACAACTTCAGCAAAGTAGCTGGATATAAAATTAACTCAAGCAAATCAGAGGCCTTCCTCTACACAAAGGATAAACAGGCAGAGAAAAAAATTAGGGAAACAACACCCTTCACAATAGTTACAAATAATATAAAATACCTCAGTGTAACTCTAGCTAAGCAAGTAAACGATCTGTTTGACAAGAACTTCAAGTCTCTGAAGAAGGAAATTGAAGAAGATCTCAGAAGATGGAAAGATCTCCCATGCTCATGGATTGACAGGATTAATATAATAAAAATGGTCATCTTGCTGAAAGCAATCTACAGATTTAATGCAATCCCCATCAAAATTCCAACTCAATTCTTCACAGACTAAGAAAGAGCAATTGGCAAATTCATCTGAAACAACAAAAGACCCAGGATAGCCAAAATGATTCTCAACAATAAAGGAACCTCTGGTGGAATCACAATCCTGGACCTTAAGCTGTACTACAGAGCAATTGTGAAAAAAACCGCATGGTATTGGTACAGTGACAGGCAAATAGATCAATGGAACAGAATTGAAGATCCAGAAATAAACCCACGCACCTATGGTCACTTGATTTTTGACAAAGGAGATAAAACCATGCAGTGGAAAAAAGACAACATTTTCAACAGATGGTGCTGGCTCAACTGGCAGCTAGCATGTAGAAAAATGCAAATTGATCCCTTCCTTTCTCCTTGTACAAAGCTCAAGTCCAAGTGGATCAGGGACCTCCATATCAAACCAGATACATTGAAACTAATAGAAAAGAAAGTGGGGAAAAACCTGGAGCAGATAGTCACAGGGGAAAATTTCCTGAAGAGAATGCCAATAGCTTCTGCTCTAAGATCAAGAATTGACAAATGGGACCTCATAAAATTGCAAAGCTTCTGTAAGACAAAAGACACTGTCAATAGGACAAAATGGCAACCAATAAATTGGGAAAAGATCTTTACCAACCCTATATCTGATAGAGGGCTAATATCTAATGTATACAAAGAATTCAAGAAGTTAGACTCCAGAGAAACCAATAACCCTATTAAAAAATGGGGTACAGAGCTAAACAAAGAATTTTCAACTGGTGAATACCAAATGGCTGAGAAGGACCTAAAGAAATGTTCAACATCCTTAGTCATCAGGGAAATGCAAATCAAAACAACTCTGAGATTCCACCTCACAACAGTCAGATTGACTAGGATAAAAGACTCAGGTGACAGCACATGCTGGAGAGGTTGTGGAGAAAGAGGAACACTCCTTCATTGCTGGTGGGATTGCAAACTGGTACAACCACTCTGGAAATCAGTGTGGCGGTTCCTCTGGAAATTGGACATAGTACTACCAGAGGACCCAGCTATACCATTCCTGGGCATATACCCAAAAGATGTGCCAACATGTAATAAGGACACATGCTCCACCATGTTCATAGCAGCCTTATTTATAATAGCCAGAAACTGGAAACAACCCAGTTGTCCCTCAACAGTGGAATGGATACAGAAACTGTAGTACATCTACACAATGGAGTACTACTTAGCTATTAAAAACAATGAATTTATGAAATTCTTAGGGAAATGGTAGGATCTGGAGAGTATCAGCCTGAGTGAGGTAACCCAATCACAAAAGGACACACATGGTATCCACTCTCTGATAAGTGGTTATTAGCCCAGAAGTTTGAAATATAGGAAGAACAACCCACAAACCACAAGAAACTCAAGAAGAAGGAAGACCAAAAGGTGAACATTTCATTCCTTCTTAAAAGGGGGAATCTAATACCCATGAAAGGAGTTGCAGAGATTATGGAGCAGAGACTGAAGGAAGGACAAGCCAGCCTAAATATAGCTATCTCCTGAGAGGCTCTGACAATACCTGACTAATACAGATGTAGAGGTTCACAGCCATCCATTGAACTGAGTACATGGTCCCCAATGAAGAAGTTAGAGAAAGGGTCTATGGAGCTGAAGGGCTTGCAGCTCCTTAGGATGAACAACAATATGAACTAACTAGTACCCTCAGAGCTCCCAGGGACTTAAGCACCAACCAAGGTCTATACATGGTGGGACTGATTGTTCAGGCAGCATGTGTATAGTAGAGGATTGCAAATTTGATCATCAATAGAAAGAGAGGACCTCGGCCCAGTGAAGGTTCTGTGCCCCAGTGTAGGGGAATGCCAGGGCCAATAAGTGGGAGAGGGTGGGGTGACAGGCATGGGGAGAGGGGATGCAACAGAGGTTTGTTCTTGTTGTTTTTGTTTGTTTGTTTGTTTGTTTTTTGGAGGGGAAACTGGGAAAGGAAACATTTACATGTAAATAAAGAAAATACCTAATTATATAAGAAAAAAAGACCAACAGAGTCAACTAATTCGTACACCTGGGAGCTCTCAAAGACTGAGCCACCAACCAAAGAGCATAGATGGGCTGAACTTATGCGCATATCACATATATAGTAGACATGCAGCTGTGTCTCCATGTGGGTCCTCCAACAACTGGAGCATAGGCTGTCACAAAGCTGTAGCCTGACTATGGAATCCTTTCCCCAATAGGTCTCCTTTGCCTGGATTCAGTGGGAGGGAATGTGCTTAATCCTGCAAGGACTTGCTATGCCAGGTTGGAGGGCTACCTAGAGGTCCTACACCCTCTCAGAGGAGAAAGAAAGGGGACGTCGGGGGAGAGATTCTGTGAGGGGGCAGTGTTTGAGATGTAAATAAATGAATAGTGTGGTCTTGCTTTCTCTTTATAAGGGATAGCACCGTTTCTTACATATAATTCTCAAATGAAAGGGCTAGAAGAACAGTGGGACAGTGTCCGGTTTGAGTGCCAGTCTCTCCGACTCAAGCTGTAAGTTATCCATGTCCATTGTCCAATGTCACCAGTAAACTACCACCTACTTCTTGTTCATATGAACATAAACATCTAGCATTCCTTTTGATATTCTTTGGAAGCCACAATCATTCTGTTAGGGTATCTCTGGGGATTAATTCCTGTGAGTTTCAAGGAAAAGAATCACAGTTAACACTATACCTTGTCAGAACCAAGGTGGTGTCTCATTTTTCCATCTCAGTGAACCCAAACTTTGGGCCAGCTTTTCCTCAGAGACCATGTAGAGATCGTGTAAAACTTCTGTGTTTCACTTTTCTTATGGAGATAACATTTTCCTCATGCTTCTTTGGTGAGAAATAAATGAAATGTTGTATATAAGTGAATCTGTCCCCAAATTTGTCACCTAAATAGCTATATCTTTAATCACCAGCTGTCCTCCCCTGCAAATAAACAGAGTAGATGACCTTTCTACAGCATGGTCAAAAGGAATGGCTGCCAACAACAAAGATGTCTCATTTGTGATTGCTTTCAGGATGATTTTGTGGCTCTATGTAGTCTATGGTTTGAATATTCTCTCTGCCTCTGCCATTATGGAGAGGAGCTTATAGTTGGATAAGAAAAAATGTTGAAGACTTTATTATTTTGGGGATCAAGGAACAACCATAGTGATGCCTTGACAGCTATAGCCTGGCTTATCATTCTAATAACAATAGAAGGCGGGCAGAACACAACAAAAAAGAATTTATTTTAGTGATGCTGTGTTCAGAAATTAAGGAAGAAATGAGACTGAGCAAATCATTAAATTGTTCTTGACTTGTTCATGGAATCACCTTCAAACCCCTGAGGCTGAATATGTTAGAGTTTTCTCCCATAGCAAACATCTGACAGTATTTGCTCCTTCGCTAATAGAAACGAAGGAGTTAAGGCCTGTGGGTTGTCTCGTTTGTTCTCCAGTCCTTGTCATGTTTTCGTTCTGTCATCATTGAAGGAGTGAGTACTGGCCTGAAGGATTTGGAAGATTAACCAAATGAGCCCTGTCTGTGGTTGCATCCCTGAATCTGTCCAGGTGAGAGATGCACCTTGGCAGCTATAGCCTGGCTTATCATTCTAATAACAATAGAAGGATTCACCCCAAGGTGAATGCTGCCCTCTGGCTTGGAAGCAGCCCTGTGAAGGATGAGTTATGCTTCTTCCCAGCTCTGTGGAGGGTGAGGTCAGAGAAGCAGAAAATGACACTCATCAGGAGATGCTTTTCATTTTCTGTGATGAAATTTAGAGAGCTTGTTTTCAATCAGTGCAGTTCCCAGAAAGAAAAGGAACCACTTTATTTACTCTGAGTTAGCACAAAAGGAAACCTCGATGAGGCTGGCCTTTACATAACTTCATTGTCTTAGTCACTGTCCTGTTGCTGGGAGAAAACACCATCACCCAGGCTACTCTTATAAAGGCAAAAATTCAATGGATGGTTTGCTTACAGCTTGAGAGGTTTACTCCATTGTTATCATGGAAAGGAGTATGGCAGCATGAAGGTACAGATGGTGGTAGAAAAGTAGCCAAGAGCTACATCTTGATCCATAGGCTGAGAGAGTTCTTAGACCTGGCATGGGCTCTTGAAATCTTGAAGCTCACTCACAGTAGCACACTTCTTCCAAGATGCCTACCCACCCCTAATCTTATCAATGAGTTCTATTCCTAGTAACTAAGCATTCAAATATATAAGCCTATGTGGCTCATTCATATTCAAACAACAATCATCACACCTGAACCCATCACCTCATCTTACCTATCACTTCTTCCCATCATGCTCTGAGTGCAGCTGTTAACTACTGGAAGCTATTGAACCCATTGTTTCTTCCTATCTTGTTGGCAGCACTTTGTTTCCATCTAGCATCTCATTCATTACTGGAAACCTATGAGGATTTGTGCTTATATCTCTTGTTCCCGTGGTACAGATTGGGGACTCTAACACTCTGCCCGACCAGTCATTGCTCTTGGCTCAGTTCTTGATCCCTGTTACTCTCACCACACCCACCATTCCTTTATCTTACTCATATCTCATTTGCAGAATCTTGAGAATCTTCTTCCCACACACAGACTTATACTACTGTCTGTGACTTTGGAGTGGCCACTTTTGCAAACTGCCTTCTATTCCTTGACCTTGGAGTCTATCACTGTCACTCACATCTTTAGATGACTACTGTGCTTGTTTTAGCCCTGCCCAAAGGTAACCCAATCCATAATGTTATTCTTCAAACTGACCCTTTGCTGTTCTTTTCACTTCTATGTCTTGGTGTAAGCAATTCTCAGAAGTATAATGACATTGTAATAATGGCTCATCTCAACTGCCTGCACTGACTTGTCTTGTTCTTCCTTGTGATCCTAGAGACAAATCTCTGAACATCATCATCATTGTCATCGTCGTCGTCATCATCATCATCATCATCATCATCATCATCATCATCATCATCATCATC
>JADRCD010210434.1:22652-40379 GCA_019843815.1 Montemys delectorum
TCTTTCTTTCTTTCTTTCTTTCTTTCTTTCTTTCTTTCTTTCTTTCTCTTTCTTCCTTTGTCATTTCTTATTTTTTTCTGAGATGCTACTTCTTCTGGAGGTCTTCAGTTAACACTATTCTAAACCATAACCCTCATATCTTGCTTTTGAAGTCTAAGAATATTATTTTTCCTCTTTGTGATTTCATTTTCCTTCATAGCACTTATCCTTTTCTACCACACTGAAGATTTTCTACTGTTTCTCTATCTCCTCTTATTCCATCTCCATCTTCATGAGAATGAGGGTTCTGTCTGGGCATGTGCATATAGAGTCTTTTTTGACACACAGTAGGCAATCTTTTACTGTATAGTGACTAAATAGACCCTAATTACTGCAGCCAAAATGGAAGTCTAGTCAATACCCATTTGTTTTCTCAGCTTAGGTCCCTAGTATAGTTCACTTAGCTATGTGGTAAACCTTTCCAGAACTGGAAGGTGACAAAGGCATGACCTTTTCCTTTGGGGAAAAATTACCCAAACTTCTCAGTCATTATTTATGTCCTAACTTTAACTAGATTTTTCATTACCATGTGTCACTGGCTTTAAGGAGCACTATACACTGCAGATGACCTTGTATACTCCCTGTTCTCCATTCAAGGGCCATGTTCTACTTGCCTGACAGTTGGTTATCATAGAGGTGAAGGATGGCTCTGTTATTATTACAAGTTGTCAAGAAACTTCATTGGCTTGATCAATCCAGGGAACCTTTATTTAGAGGGAAGAGGAAAATCAGTCAAAGCTGTTATTTGACAGGGTGTCAAAGACACAATCAGTTATTTGACTAAAGTGACTTTTCTATCAGGGTGGGATGGATTTGTTTAGTCACTTTGCCTTCTTCCTAAGACTATAAAGTTACATACATATACCCAAGTTTGAAAGCAGCAACTTCTGGTGGATGCAGACATGTGCCAATCTGAATCATTCCACTATTCTAGTCTTGTGAGTACTCAACTAGAGAAGGTGTCTGGTTTGGAGTGGAGAACTAGATATGAATGTAGTGGCTACCTTAGCTGTGCATTTAATATCATGAAGATGACTGTTCCTATATAGGAAATGAGAGTTTTTTAATTAATTAATTTATTTTTTACACTCCATATTTTATTCCTCCTCAATCTACCCTCTGACTGTTCCACATCCCATACCTCTTCTCCACTCATCTGTCTCCATGTGGGTGTCCCCATCCCCCACCCCACCTGACCTCTAAACTCCCTGGAGCCTCCAGTCTCTTGAAGATTAGGTACGTTATCTCTCAATGGACATAGACCCATAAGTCCTATACTGTATATGTGTTGGGGGCCTCATATCAGCTGGTGTAGGCTGTCTGGTTGGTGTTCCAGTATCTGAGAGATCTCTGGGGTCCAGGTTAATTGAGACTTCTGCTCCTCCTACAGGGTTGCCCTTCTCCTCAGCTTCTTTCAGTCTTCCCTAATTCAACAACAGGGTGAGCTGCTTCTGTCCATTGGCTGGGTGCAAATATCTGCATCTGACTCTTTCAGCTGCTTGTTGGGTCTTTCAGAGGGCAGTCATAATAGGTCCCTTTTTGTTGCAGCCGCCTGCAACTGCCTATGATAAAGTCTTCTGGAAGAGGAGTAGGAGCCTAAAAGAATAAAAGGAACTGGATGGGGAGAGGGAATAAAAAAATGGGACCGAGGCATGGTGGCGCTTTCAGTATATATAATATGTATAATTCAACTGAGAAACAAGCAGGCAGGCAAAACCCTGCCCTCTGTCCGACAACATCCAGTGGCCCAATTAGCATCTTCATCTTTGGCCTCTGGGGGCAGGAGTTCTAGGGTAGCAGGAACTTGGAGAGAGGCGTGGCTATTAGCAGGAACTTGGAGAGAGGCATAGTTGTTTGTGGCAAGGCAAGGTCTAATACAGCCAGCACTTGGCTGAAGGAGATTACACCTTTTTGTGAGCACTCCATAGCCTCAGTAATAATGTCAGGCTTTGGGACCTCTCCTTGAGCTGGATCCCACTTTGGGCCTGTTGCTGGACCTTCTTTTCCTCAGGCTCTTCTCCATTTCCATCCTTGTAATTCTTTCAGACAGGAAGAATTATGGGTCAGAGTTGTGACTGTAGGCAACCCCATCCTTCACTTGATGTTCTGTCTTCTTAATGGATGTGGACTCTATGAGTTCCCTCTCCCTACTGTTGGGCATTTCATCGAAGGTCCCTCCCTCAGGAAAGAAGTTTTATCATCACATCTTAGTGAAGAGAAAATGGAGGCCTCAAGATGCTTAGCAGTTGTTCAAAGTTCCTCTATATGTAGTAGCACAGCTGAGATTTCGATTTGAATCCAAACCCAAATGCTTTAGTGTCTCAATCTCTTTCCTTACTTCCATTTCCTTTCATCTGGGATACTTCTGTGACCAGGAGCATCTGGGTTATATTTAAAGAAGCTAAGAGTTCAGAAGGGAAAAACTATTTGAAAATTCAGTGTCTTCCCATTGCAGGATCCTTGGAGTATGTCTCCATGTCTACTTTCCTGTTGTACACACAGTATTGGGACCTCAGCTAATCACCGTTAATCTCTAAGATTATCCATTACCTATTTAATTCTATATTAAAACTCATCCAGTTACTAGTGAGAGAAATCACTTGTAAGTTATTTTAAGACACAAATGAAATGCATTGGCTCCCTAAGAACCAGTATTTTAAGCATGCTTCAGAGATAATAGAATACAGGTGGAATTCACATGTTCACAGTATAACACTAGGGTACTGTCCTTCTATATAGCACATCTGTTTTTCTTAATGCCTGCTTTTGTCATCAGATCTCTTCTTGTGATTGAGATTGTCATTATTAGCTTCACCTACCTTACCTGAGCAACTCTAGGAGCAAGGAATAAATTCTTTTTCAACATTTCCTTGAGACGTCTAAAAGCCAAGTCTCACCTACTTAATGGGCTCTTCTTTGAACCAACACAGTGGCCAGGACAATGGAACAATTTTTGTAATAGATAATGGATCCTGGTATGGGCTGCATGTCCTTCAAACACATATACTCAGAGAAGGGGAAAGACTTTCTTGAAGGCAATTCAGATTGCTTGGGCCAGAAGAGTTATAAATATAAGATGCATAAAGAAATCAAAGCAAGAACTGGAGGGGAAAGAGGACAGAAAGTCACAAGAATCTGAAAAGCAACAGAACAAAATTTATATAGGCTTTCAAGAGACTGATGCAGCATGCACAGGGCCTGCATGGGACCACACCAGGTCCTCTGCATATATATTATGCCTTACAGTTTAGTGCATTTATAGGATTCCTAATGTGAGAATGATTAGGTCTCTGATTCTTGTGCCTACTTTGGGTTCCTTTCCTGCTGTTAGTGCTGCCCAACTCTGAAGGGATAGTTTTTGGTTTATTTTATATATTTTATTTTGTTATATTTTAAAAATACTGAATGAATGAACAAATGAATGGATGAAAGAATGAATTAAAACATAAGTGCTAGGCTGGGCGGGGGTGTCGCACACCTATAATCCCAGCACTTGGGAGGCAGAGGCAGGCAGATTTCTGAGTTCGAGGCCAGCCTGGTCTACAGAGTGAGGACCAGGACAGCCAGGGCTACACAGAGAAACCCTGTCTCGAAAAACCAAAAAAAAAGAAAAAAAAGAACATAAGTGCTAGAGTAAAGGTTAATAACTGAACTGTAACTTATATCTATTGTTAGAGGAAATATCAGATTTCTCTTACAGAGTGACACTCGATCTTCAGGAGTAGTTGACCAACACACAATACCACACAGCTCTTCTGCGTGCTTTTGCTTGGTCACACTTTGGTGGGGTTTTTTGAAGGGTGGTGGTTTTATTTTGTTTTCCTATTTTGGAAATTTTGTTGTTGCTGTTTTTGATTTTTGTATTTTTTTTTTCAGAAAAACTTAAAATTGGGAGGGTAGGAAGAGGAGAGGATTGGAGTGGCTTGGGGAAAAGCCAAATATATATATATATATATATATAGAGAGGACCAGGACAGCCAGGGCTGTTTAAATAATAAGAAATATATAAAATAGCACCACAGAAAGAAATTAAAACAAAATAAAACAATAAGTAACAACTGAACAGCTTAATGCATTTCATTTACATGTGCCAGTTACTTTAGTCTATAAAGAGTCATGTCATTTATCTCTTGGCATTCTCGTAGATCCAAGCATATAATGTTTGAAAATCCTGCATCCAATGCTGGTGCTTGGGAGGTGATTCAAACAGCATGCCATTATTTTATATTACAATGCACCAATTCTCACATCTCTTATGTATTCCTACATGCAACAGTATTGCCTTATTTTCTTTGTGCCTCTGGCTCTTTATTTAAGTGGGTCAGAACTTAACAGACAATCCTTGGAAGTGATGATGGCCAGAAGGTCTGTTGGAAACCAAAACTTTCAAAAAGACTTCTATAATAGTTGCTGGCATCCCTCATTTTTCAACAGGAGGTATACATTCTCATTTGTGCAGACACAGTATGAAGCAGAGGTACACATCTCATTATCCTATTAATCCTCGAGCATGTTGTTATTTGGCCATAATCTCCTTTCCTGAAAGACAAAGAGGGGGAAGGAGAAGGCAGCAGTAACACACATAACAGATTGTGCTTTGATATACATGAAAGGTCTAGGGGTATGTTTCAGGGGGAATAGCTTCATCCCTTTAGCAATTAACTGATTGGGGAACATCTTGAAGGGGAAGTCACATTAAATAAGCAGTGGAGATAAGCTGCTAGGGACTATTTCTTCCCTTCTCCTTCAAATCCATTCTGTAAATATTTCAGGATAAATGCTGAAAGCTGACTTTGCATCCCTGGTGGCAGGTATCATTGTCTTAGGAAACACAGTTTATAAGCAAGCATCTTTAAAATGCTTGAAAAAGCCAGCTGATTCTTCACTAATGCAGCTAAAGAAAAAAAAAAATAAAAATTGTCACATGAATTCGATCCAGGAAACAGAACAACTCTAGAGAACAGGTGACCTTGACAAGGACAATTCAGTGCTCATCTTTGTTGTTACATTCTTCTGAAATTACCTGTTTTCTGTTTCAGATGGAGAATCCATGTGACAATCTATATTCTTTTGTAACAGTAGCATGTCCAGAGCTTAGGGAGCATCCATGAAGTAAACAGATGAGGGTCTAGTCCTTATGATCTTACAATCCAGTCATGGAGCAAATAAGCAAAGGGAAATGTCATCCAAGAATATTGGTAAGCCCAAGAGTTGAAGTCATATTATGATTAGATTATGTAGGTGAGTCTGGTAGTTTTGTAGGTGAATTAATGCTTAATAGGACCTTTTATGTATTCCTCCAGAAGCAGGAGCATAAATCAATACCATTCACCTTAAAGCTGTAGCCAATTTTAGATTGGTCTTTAGCTGATACAAAACGACTGTGAAAATGTCAATGTGAAAACAATCCTTGTTCCCTTTACTTTCAGCTTTCTTCTTCCTTGTCTCATTGCTAGTTTTTTTCCAATTCCTCATCATTAGAAAACCCAACCCAAGGTAGTAGGAGAAAAAGTTCTCGTTGGGGTTTTGAGAAGCAAGCTGGAACGTGAGTCTCAAGGAGTAGTACAGATACTGTGGTAGAATAAACTTGGTGGACAGGGCAGAGGTGGTGCACGTCTTTAATCCCAGCACTTGGGAGGCAGAGGCAGACAGATTCCTGAGTTTGAGACCAACCTGATCTACAGAGTTCCAGGACAGCCAGGGCTATACAGAGAAACCCTGTGTCGAAGAAAAAAGAAAAAGAAAAAAAAAAAAAGAATAAACTCGGCTGCATGAAAAATGATAGTGAAATTTGGATGCATGTGTAGACCTAGAGTTTCAAGGCTAAAGCTCCTTGGTTTTAAGTAAAATATGATGAAGAATTGTTGGGAAATTTTGAGTAGATGCAAACTCTGATTTATGCTTTAAAAGATTCATTGGCAGAATGCATCACTCTGAGAGCAGACTGGAAGTAGGAAAACCACTCAGATGGTTAGCCAACGTGACCCTGACTTACACTTCCAGTGTCTGTTATGTGCTAGGCAATTGGCATACATCCTACAATTTACTAGCGTTTGTGGGAGTCGGAATATCATTCTGGTACTTTTAGTGATAAAATTATGTCATCATTTTCTTAAGTTGTGAAGTCATACATCTATTCTTTGGAATGTGAACCAGATCAGTTGGAACAAAAATGTGAGTGTATGTTTATTTGTTTGCTTGTTTCATTCTACTGCTTTTAAATATTTTCCTTGTGTATATTTTTCTGTAGAAATAGCTTGATCACTTTGAATGGCCATGGGAGGATGTCAGAAATGTCGAAGGACTTCGCCCCTGTTTTCTACAGAAGTGTTGGTCTGTTGGGACATTGAAAGACTAGTTGCTGTTATCCTAATACATCTGTTTGTAATTACCAGGTGCCCTTATACTTCCCCTTTCTGTCAACATAATTATCCTCAATCATGTGAACACTGTCCTGACCAGCCCAGAGACCCACTCCCCTGCCAACTTCAGTTCCAAAACCCTTTCCACTCTAGTTCAAACATATGGACTCTCCTTTCAGCTCCAAGATCAAGAGAGTTTGATTCCAAAAGCAGTGCAAATGGAAGTTACTTCTTGCTTTGACTGTGTCACCTGGAAGGGCAAAAACTGGTTAAACTACTAAGCCAATGTTTGGAAGAGTAACAAAAACAATGACTTTGTCAACCAAAAGGACATTTGAAATAGGAATTTAATTTGGAAATGGAACACTTGATATGAACCATGATAATCCAAAAATCCCTCTTCACTATGTGAAGCAAACAAAAGAGAAAAGCCAAATCTATCTCCACTGATGAGTTTAGAAATAAAAAAGAGGGCCTCCCAGAATCCAAGAGGAGCCCCCAGATTGAGGCTATACAGACAGCATCTAAACTCTGTTCTCTCTGGTTTCTTCTCTACAGCATCTTTCTGCAACACTGAAATGAGAAAGTAGGTAAGCAAGGAAAGCACCAAGAAGCAGCATGAATAGGAACTGTAAAGAGATATATTTTTAAAAATACCTGAGCCAAAGTATTACACTTTACTCTTTAATTTGATGATTAGGGAATTATTAAAGATAGCCTAGAATCCTATGTGTGATAGATGTTCTTATATGTGCATCAAAAATAATTGCCTATAATTGCTTTTCATTGATTCTGTTGTTTTAAATATTTCTCCTTGACCCTAGGAGATACTGCTGAGATGTCTAAGTCCAGGCGAACTGCTGTAGCTGAGCTGAAGTATCTATATCAACAACTTGTAGGGGCCTTACTACTCACTCCAGCAAGCACCACTCGCACTACACTGGGTTAGAGCTCTAGACTATGTTCTTCAAAGAGGCTTGTAAATTATCATAATTCTAAGTCCAGACCTGCAGAGATCACTTGAGGTTAAGCCTATCATAGAGGGCTCTTCTATTGATAGATTTTCGCCAATATTTCAAGTGAACTACTTGGCCTTTCTTTGCTCCATCCTACTTCTTCCATCAGAGATTCTTTAAGCAATTCTATTTGTTCTGGTGGGGTGTTTCAGCACACAGCTAGCTGGCAGGCTGACTTGGCAGATCTGCTACCCAGGGATAAGAAGTTGCTTTTAGGTTCCTAAATGGAGTTCCAGATTCCTTTTTGTAGTGTTCTACTTGGTGAAATCTCTTGGGAATATCTTGATTTTAGCATTTAGATTCTTTAAATCTCCTTTCCTCTTTTAAGGTTGTTTTGCTTCTATTTAAAAATCAGACAGAGTAACCTTTTTTACTTACTTTCTCACTCCTTCACCTCCTCAACTCCTTCCTCCTTTTTTCTTCTTTCTTCCTCCCCCGTACCCCCACATTGATTTCTTTATTACTCTGTTTAGTTCAGTCTTTGCAGTTTTTTCTATGAATCCAGAAGTCAAGCTGGCCTCCTATGAATTATTTTCTGAGTAATATATAGATAACTACAGAGAATAGAATCTCTTCTTTTTTTCCCTGTATACCCATTGAGAATTGAGAAATACAACTGCCAATCTTAGCAGGACTCAGTAAGTGCTGTATTCAGAAACAGTAAGTGGAAATATGATCAGCATGCACTTTCACGTTTCAGTAAAATGGAATATGTGGAACTGACAAGACTGATGACTTATAAAAGGCAACCTTCTACCCAAAACATTCTTATGATGTCCTCTGGCTTCAGAGATTACCTCTCCTGGACAGAAGGATGTGCAGCATGCTGGATTAAATTTGGAAGGTCCCAATAGACTATTAGGGTTTACCAAACCCTGGGCCAATTTTAATGTGTTCTTTTTCCATGTGTTTAATTAATCCTCTGAGGTGGATATAAACAATAAAAATATCAAGTTTTGAGTATCATTCCTGGCCTTTTCTATGCATATCTCAGAATTTTTCAATAATAATTTTATAAGGTATTATTAAAACTGCCACTTTCTCTGTGAGAAAAAAAAAAGCATACAGAACATAATGCATTGCAGGTTTACTTTCCACACAGCAATTACCACTATCCCTCTTTAAAAGAGAAACTTCAGACTGAGAAAAGGCCTCACCGTGCTGGAAAGATGGCAAAAAAATAGCAAAAGAACTTGAAAGTATGGAGAGCCATTTTGTGTCCCAATCACCAGGTAAGACCACCCAAAGAGACTTTAAAATATAACCCTGTTGTCAAAAAAAAAAAAAAAAAAACCCTGAACACATTCTTTGCATTGTCTTTATTTCTGTATTTCAGTTTTTACTTAGTTCCAGGAAAGTCTGTTCAAATACCCTAGTGGATTCCTGAAACCTTGATAGTAGTGAATGCTGTAGATATTGTGTTGTAAACAACTCACATTTCTTTATGTTAATTATACTGTGTAAATTAGGCATATTGATAGGTTAACAATACATGACAATCAATTGATTTAATGTTGAACATCTGGAATTTCCTCTAACTACCTGTTGGAATTCTTGGTTATCACATGTTGTGCTTCTGAAGCTGGTAGATAAATCCTTTAGGAGGTAGAAGGAAGTTAGGTTATGGGGTATGCCTTTGAAAGTGATAATGCAACTGTCTCTCTTTGTGCTTTCTAGACATCATCAATCAAGTATCTTTGCTCTATTGAAGGCCCAGTATCATGAGGTTCTGACTTTCTCCAGGTCCTCAGGCACAGTGCTTACTGATTTTGTACTGATACCTGGAAGTGTGGGCTAAATAAATATTATTTTCCTTGTGAATAATCACAAGATTTTTATCACAGTAATGAAAAGTTGACTAATAGTCTCCCCTTTTTATTTTAGTTACCAGTATCAGGATTAAACCTTGCCCATAATAAACTCATGCTCTACCATTAAGTTACATCCCCACTGTAACATAGTCTCCATGTTTTAAATGACTTTTTTGAGGATTTAATACATGAACACTATATTTATATAATTTCTACCTCTCCCTTTCCCTCTGAAAATCCTAGCCATATCCCTACCATTCCCTTATTCTGTTTCAAATTCATGACCTATACTTCAATTATTGTTACACATATGCAAATACACATACATACATGAATATATGTATATACATATATATTTATATAAATGTACATGAATATATAATATATGCATTATGTATACACACACACACACATATATATATATATATATATATATATATATATATATATATATGTATATATAGTCTGCTGAGTCCACTTAGTGTTGTTCATATGTGTATGGGTTCATGGTTGACCACTTGAGAGATTAGATAACCTACCTATGAGGATGCTTTTCTATAGAGGAAGTAGATACTTTTACTCTCAGTAACCATTAATTGCCTGTAGTACTTCATTTAGAGATAAGGTCTTGGGAAATTTTGCTCATCCATATTAGCATGTCAAACAGTGCTTTAGAGACTTTGCTACAATAGTTTTGAGATTCAATGGTGCTGCTTCAATGTCATATAAGAAGACATGATCTCATAGTAGTTCTGGTCCTCTGGCTCTTACAATTTCTGCTCCATCTTCTGCAATATTCCTTAAGCCTTAGGGATAGAGGTTGAGTTAGAGATATATTAACTGGACTTAAGCCTATCCTGCTCAGTTGTTCTCCACAGTTTGAACAATCATGGATTTCTATTGACTTTATCTGCTGCAAAACAAGTTTCTTTCATGAAGAGTGAAAGCTATACTTATCTGTCAGTGTAAGGATATGTATTTAGAAATTATATTGGCATAGGAAAGTGATAATTGTAGGTTCTCCTTTAGAGTTTCAGTGTCCATCTACCAGTAGTTTGTTAGGTTTACAAAACAAGGTACCAACTGTTAGTTGTCATCAAAGATGTAGGTACTATTACTATATTTATAGGAACACTTTGCCTTGCTGGTCATTGTTGTAGGCCATAGACCTGTCTAGAAATAATCATTGATTTTTTTTTCTCCCTTGGAAACTTGTATAGTATCTTTGGATACTGCCAGAACTAGTTTTTAGGAAGAAGGTTTTCATGTCATATCAACCCTGTACCTCAAATGTACAATGCCTTCAGCAAAACGTACTTACTTTCTAGTTCTGAGAATCAAGCAAGGATAACAAAAATAGCCTCTGTTATTTTTGGTGTCTCTAAATCCCCTGATTGACAACTGGAAGAGCAGCTTTCCAAGTCTGGCATTGGGCTTGTTGTCATTTACAGTGCTTTGGGAGAGCATTGTCACCCCAAGTGGCAATATATGTAACTTATAGGTATGTTCATTATATAGACTTATATATGTATATGACATAAACATAAAATAATATTTTATTGTGTTTTTTCAAACACCCTTACTGTTATTTATTGCTTCCTCCCCCTTCCCAGGTAAATCCCCTTGCCCATTTTTTCCATTTATCCATTCAATTTCAACTCTGCCAGAAATACAAGAATAGCAACCTCATTGGCATACACACACTTTCCAATAATCTTTATGTTCTTCAGAGATGTTATGTTTAAGTCTTGGTAGATGCTCAATTCTTTTGGGTGCAAACACATTGCCATCAACTGGCACATGTTTTCTTTTTATGTCTTCTGCCCACAGATTTAATGCCTTCTCCTTCCTTATGTTAGCACTCATCACACATCAGAACCGTAACTTTTGCACTTGAGCTGCCACTACAAACCTAGCACAAATTTTCTTTTCATTCTTTATAATTTCACAGGCAGAAGATGCTGTCTTACTGTAGACCTTAGCAGCACAGCATGCTGTAGAATACTATTGTTTACTCTTACAATCAAATGATGGGCTGGTAGCTGAGGCTCACTGCCACTGCCTGGCATCACAAAAGTAGACCATATCACATAACACCAGCTTCGGAAATAAAAACAAAAATTAAAAATTTGAAATGCCTTTTACTATATATGTGTTATTTTTACACTTTTGTGAGGTAAAAAGGTCTTAAACCAGAGCATGCTGCATCAGTGACATATGGAGCTGTGGACTCAGTTGGGGTTAATATATTTAGATAGAGATCCACTTACAAATTCATCCCTCAATTATTCAACCTTCAGATCAGATATATCATACCTTCTATTGAATGCTGAAGTGAATAGGATAAGTGAAATTACAGCCCAGAGAATGAGCTGTTAACTGAATAAAACTCCACACAAGAAAAGAAGTGATTGCATGTGTCACAAATGCAGGTGGTGGCCCTCAGGGACTAAGTGGCCTTATTAGTATGAAAGGGGGCAGCAGGATAGGTTTCCCACAGAAAGTGACACCTGGACCACCCAAAGACAAAAGTAACAACAATTTCATTAAAGATACTAACTTGTTTTACTTTCAACTCGAAAATACGACAGTATCATTCCATGACATTAATGTTTTATGTGCTTAGAGGAAGAGGTTGGTTATACAGACACACGGGAACTCAGAAAACAAATGCAAAGAATGAAAGTTGGTTGGTATTTCAAAATTAATTTGAATTAAGGCAAAGAGAACTTCATTGTCAATTAAACTGAAATTATCCTGTTTGAGACATTTGGCTTTTGTCTGTCTTTCCTTAGGTTATTGGGTTAGGTAAGCAAAAAAATTAGTTTTAGTTCAATCACCTGGAACTAACTGGCAGTAACTCCAGAACAATGATCCCATTATATATATGTGTATCATATATATGTATATATATATATATATATATATATGATATATATGTTTTTGTTTTGTATACACACACACACACACACACACACACACACACACATATATATATATATATATATATATATATATATATATATATATATACAGCATTGAAATTTAACTAATCCATAGGAAGCACAAAGTAAAAAGAAGGAGGACGGTCTCAGACAGACATGAAAGCCAGTGTGGAGACTCAATAGAGGTGTGAACATTTAAGAAGCCTAGTGAGAATAGTAGGAATATAGGAGAACAATGAGGCCACAGAATCCAATGAGCACAAAAGTGATACACAGAATCAAGGATTTGCTGAGCCATTGCAAGCACAGGGTAGGATTCACTGGGGCTCTATTTGGTTTGACTTATTCTTTTGTACTAGGCTGCAAGGTTATTTACAGTTATTTGTTACTACTCCAAAGACTAAGGTGATGCTAGGGAATGGAGTGAGACTGTTCTGCAAGAGGCTGGCTCAGGAGAAGAAGAGGAAAGGGATGATTTTACCCTACTTGGTAGGAAAAACTGGCTGTGTTCAGGTAGTAGTTTTTTCAGGTAAAACAAGTGCCAATTTTGCTATGAGGGTCACGCTTCCAAGTGTAGAAGTTGTGTCCATGCATGTGTAGTATAGTTGTAGGGCAAGCTCATTCTTATGGAAATATCAGAAGACCAGAAAGTCTCCTATAGTGATTTAAGTCTTGGTAGGACATCTCTACCTAACAGGATTGCTCATTGCTCAAGTCTGTCTGTATTGGGCTGAAAACTGTAGTCTGGATTCGATGAACTTGCACAGTAGCCTGTTGAACCAGATGTATACAGTAGTCCCTCATTTGTCATCTGTTTTTACTCATGGTTCAATTTTTAAAACATAAAAGTACTAAATAGAAAGATCTAGAAATAAATAATTCAAATGCTTTCAACTATGCTTCATTCTCAGTGAAGTAATGAAACCCCATGCCACTATGCTTCATCTAATAGAACTTCTTTGTGTCTTCTGTATCATCATGATCTATGGCTTCAATTCATTGGGCAGGTATCATAGTTTTCAAGTTAATTGCCATGGCACTGTATTCACACAATGCATTTCTGGTCCTAAATCACAAGAAAACTGGGGCTATTAATTGTTATAGATATTATTACTAATAATTATTTTTATAATTACTCTAATTATTTTTTAGAATGCCCAATTTAGAAATTAAATTTCACTGTAGTTATATATGTAAAATTTAAAAAATGTACATGGCACACACTGGATTTGGTGTTATCTGTGGTTTTAGGTCTCTCATGGGGTTAAAGAAAGTAAACACTGTAGTTAGTGTCTAAAGCATTGAGCTCTTCCTGAGCTTTGTGGAGCTCTTCTAGAATGAAGAAGAGAGATACAGGGAATTAAAACTTCAAGAAGATATAGTACCAATGTACAGAGCATCACAGTTTTTCTGACCTATCTGTTAGACTCCACAAGAAAAAAAACACATGCATATCTTTGTTAAGCCTATGTCAACTAATCTAGTGTCAAAGGTCTTCTCGGCTTTTCCAGAATCAGAACAACCTACTCCATAAACTCCAGTGTCCATTCAACTCTGTCCTAAGAGAATAACCATTATTTATCTACCCAACACTATTACATACTTGAAATTGACCAGAAAACATGGGTAGCAAAGGACACCTGTATTTTGTACGATCACAGAATTAACCAAAGGTAAATCATCTTGTAATATGACAACATTTCTCCGTTCACCAATGTCTGTGATGATCTCTGATTTCACCATTGTGCTACCTGGACCACAAATCAACTATAGCTTTAGTCAACATAGCTTTATTCTGTACTGGCTCCAGTTCCTAACAACCCCTCTCCTTCTCTATTTACTGATGTTCTTCTCGTTAGTAAAAGTCCATCCCAGGAACCACTGTTACTATGAAATCTTCCCTACCTAACCTGGGACTTCATGAGTTTTTATAGCATTTCAGATTTTGCTATCCTGGATCACCTGTCATATTGCCTCAACTATGCCCTCTTTGAAGAATATCCCTTCACTTCTTCCATAGCTTGGAGGTTTGATTGCTTGTCCTCACCATCTGGGTTCTCCTCCTTTTTATGGCTTGCAACCTGGGCTGTACTGAGATCCTTGGCCAAGTGTGTATCCATTGTGTTTATTCATTACTTGTGTCTTACTGTAGGTTGTACAGGTTATGGTGGGTGTCTACTCATTCAATTAAAGTCAATGTGAAGCAACTTAAAAAAAAATGACTAAAGAATGTCCAGATCAGGTCATCAGAGGGCAGCTGGTGGTGTCCCTTATCACTTGAACACGTGTCTTAGTCAGGGTTTCTATTACTGCACAAAACATCAGCTGAATTATTGTCTCCAGCAATCACCAGCTCTCATCTGGCTATCCTCCTGTAGTGCCCAGGATACCTGATGCTACCAGTCTGCCAATTATCTGTTCATCCTGTGCTTGAAGAGCTACTTTGGACACAGGATTCCATTTTAGCCTCTTGCCAGAAACACTTTGCTGCCACCTGTTTCCCCTCACAGGGAATACAAGATAGATAGCTTGCTTTTGTGCTTACCTTTGAATACTTGTGTTGGGTTCTGACCTCAGCAACTCTATTCCCCTAGAGTACATGAGATACAGAAACTTCTTACTCAAGACATCCGTGCCTTGAGTAAACCTGGCTAAGTTTCAGCAAGCCATATGCAGAAGGTGATTAGATAGATTTTAGTGCATGTCCCTGGATAGTAACTTATGCTAAATAACTGTAGACCTTCTCTGATCCCACCACATGTTCATCATGTGTATTTGTCCTCTCCCATCATTTATTTCTTTGCTCTTTGACTTCCTACACTTTTTATTGGTCCTAAGATCCTGCCTATTCACTACCACCTTGGCCTAATAAATATAGTCTCCAGCAGGTGCTTTCTGCTAAACATCAGGTAATGTATCATCTGTTACCTAGGTTTTGATATGTACATATTCTTCCTCAAGACCAGCCTTCATCTTCTTCTGACATTTGGACTATGGTTCTTATCATTGTGGTTAGTGACACAGCCTCCAATGATGGATTCTTAGAAATTCTTCCTACCAAGAAAGGCAGTGTAAGATAGACGTAAGATAGGAGTCAAATGGCTTGAATTCAAATCTTGGCTCTGCCTTCTGCCAGCATATGATCATTGAGTAAGTTACATAGATTTTGGGGGGCTCTGTTTTCTCACCTGCTAGTGGCATTGATAATTGTGTATCTATTATTGGGATGTTATGAATATTAAACATAAAGACATATGTGTTTGATCTAATACCTGACATTATATAATGCACATCACTGGTATGTTTTTTTTTTATTTCCTGTCTTTCTCCACTGGTTTCTGTGGACAAATATTTGCCTAACTTAGGTTAATATTTTAGACTACCTCTCAGACTTAGAGTGGTTAGTCAAATTATTAAATTACTCTGGATCCTCACTTGTTAAAATTACAGATTCCATAAGAACCAGAATGTAGAAAGGGTTGGGCCATGGCTATCCATTCTTTATTTCACTGATTTGACAAGTATTAATTCAGCCTCTTATCCGTGCATGGCACTAGGCTCAGAACTCTGCATCTCTTGAAAGCAGTTTTCCTACTTTGAAGTTTTTCTAAGGATGTAGACCACTCAAAAATGGAAAGTTGGGTCTACAAATCCTGCTGAAGTAAATTCTGCTGAGCAAGTAATAGATTCTCTATGAGGCAGAGTGGTCTACAGAAGCAGAAGTGGAAAAGCTCTTCAATATACTACATGCCCCTCATTTCTGCAGTTGTCATTACATCTAGAGTACATTAGGAGGGAAAATTTAGAACACACTTTCTGGGGTGGTAGGGCACTTTAAGGCATTTCCAGTATATCCCATCTAAGAGTATTGTTCATGCCTATGGTTCTGACTGGAATGGCTCTGATGGAAGAACTCTATTATGGATTTGAGAAGCAGATAAACTTGCTGGAGAAGGTGTGGGAGTACAAGACACTCTGGGGTTTTGGGGCTTTCTTTGGAGGTATGGCCTCTATAGCCTGAAAGTGGATTCTCTGAACAGTTTGAACAATGGTGGTACTTTGGAAGAGGTCACCAGGCATCCAACACTAAGATAGACTTACCAGGATGGATACTTTGTTGGACTAATCTCCCCTTTTCTCTCTTTTCACAGCTATATGTCCATATTCTACATCACCTCAAGTCACATATCTGGAAAGGATACTGCATTGCCACACAATATGGTGAGAATGTAGTTTCCAATGAATGCAGGCAATGTGAACCATGTCTTTCTTTTCATTGGCAGTCTTTTTTTGTACTTTGTGATATTAACAATATTTCGTTTGGTCAGGTCCTTCTCTATAGCCTAGGCTGGCATCTAAGCAGGGTGAAGGACAGTAAAGCAGAATATCTCATATTTATTATATACCTGCATGTGCCTAGGAGACCAACCACAGGACCATTTTCTTGAACCCTTGCCATTCTACTACCTTTGAAGGAGCTGGGCCAATGGAAGATCTCAATATCTTTCCTTCAGTACAGAACTGTAGAGCACAGGATAAAATCTTTAGGTTAGTGACCTTAGGGTAAGTAGTGTAGCTGGTCTTTGCTACTTGTGACTGTTTTCTCCCACCCTTTATCATGAATCCATAGATCCTCCTTCCCCAGTTTTACAACTTATCATAAGGTTAGCAGATAAAAAAGATTAGAGAAGAGAGAGAAAAAGATAGAGATCCTTGAATTTAATTATTTTGCTTGTTTCTTCTTTGCTTGTATCTGGTCTTTGCTACTCTGGATTTGTCTTTTCCCTATCCTGTATCCACTCAGTTTCACCCTCTATCACTAGATAGAAGAGAAAAAAAGATAGAGTGGAGAGATAGATTGATCATTGAATCTAATTTCTTTCTTCATGTTTCTTTTTTGAGCACAACCACTAACAAACCACAGCCAACCCCTGTGAACCACCACCAACTACTCCCAGAATTCCAAATGTCCAACAATTGCAGAAACTATCTGAAACTGGCAAAACCATGCCTTTGCTGGAGCACAAGGCAAATTATATTCAGCTGCTGTGAATGCCCTTCCCTGCACCTAGATTAAAACAAAAACATATTCTATAATATTTCTGTTTTTTTAATGAAAATTTCAGATAGTCACCAAATATAAGAGCCTTTCTCAAGCTTAAGACAGCATAATAATATGGGCTATCCAGAGTAGTTGTACCAGTTTGCAATCCCGACAGCAATGAAGTAGTATTCCTCTTTCTCCACAACCTCTCCAACATCTGCTGTCACCTGAGTCTTTTATCCTAGCCAATCTGATTGGTGTGAGATGAAATCTCAGAGTTGTTTTGATTTGCATTTCCCTGATGACTAAGGATGTTGAACATTTCTTTAGGTGCTTCTCAGCCATTCGGTATTCCTCAGTTGAGAATTCTTTGTTTAGCTCTGTACCCCATTTTTAATAGGGTTATTTGGTTCTCTGGAGTCTAACTTCTTGAGTTCATTGTATACGTTGGATATTAGCCCTCTAGTAAAGATCTTTTCCCAATTTGTTGGTTGCCATTTTGTCCTATTG
>JADRCD010210435.1:0-5000 GCA_019843815.1 Montemys delectorum
AAAAAAAAAAATCAGTAAATCTTACTGTAATGGTATCATATGATTAATATAAGGTTTAAATGAAAAAATGTATAAAATAAGCACCGTTAGATAACTTTTGTTCTCCTTAGTGACTGAATAAAGTTCTGCTGTGAATATTAACCACATCTTTTACTTATTGCTATATTGGTGAACACGTAGGTTAATTCTATAACTTAGCTATTATTTAAAATGTCGTGGTACCAGGCATGTTTTCCTTCTTGTAGTATGGGTCATACATAAGTCAAATTAGAGAGCTGTTGGCTACTGCCAAGCTATGAATAGGAATGTGTATGTGTGTGTGTGTGTGTGTGTGTGTGTGTGTGTTATAAAGGAGCAATGAATTTGAAAAAAAGCAAAGTGAAGTATATGGAAGATTTGGAGAGTGGAAAGGGAAATGGGAAATGATGTAACTATATAATATTCTCAAATATGAAAGAAAGGAAATTTAAAGTGGCTACCCAGCAGTGGTGTGAACATATTTTTAGTTTTGTGAGGATACTCCATGGGCTTTAGAGGATTCAGGCAACTAATGGATATTTGTCTTTCTAAATGTTTTTTTTTTTATTATATTCATTTATGTGGGAGGAGCACAGCATACTCCTGTACTACTGTGGTCGGAAGACAATGCTTGAGAATTAGTTCTCTCCTTCTACCAGGTGGGTCCTGAGGATCAAACTCAGATCATCAGCGTTGGCAGCCACTGGCTGAACCTGCTGAGCCATCTGCGACCCTAGTGAGGTCTACTTAACACAGGCGTCTCTTGCCAAATGAAAGACCAGCATAGAACTGAAGAAATAAACGACCTGGATCAGCCTTGCTTAAAGAGGGCCCTGAACGTTGGCCGCTGCTGAGAGTTCCTGAACGAGGAATGAGGTCGTACCTGCCATGCGACCTCAGACAGTCGGCTGAGGAAGGATGGAGAGAAACGCAAAGAAGCTTCTAATCAGAGTGGAAAGGAAAGAGCAGCATAGAGAGCCATGTTTCGTCGAGCCCCACACGAACAGAACCCTCCGCTCTGACCTTTGACTGACGGTCACTTCATTTCCACCCTCAAGAGAGACGAGAGACGTGCTTGAGCAGTTTCCTGAGTTTGAAGTTGTAACCTCTGCAATTCCCATGCTGAACACTGAGAGGAATTTCCCTTTTCAACACTGCAGAAGTTTCTAGAACAAACCTTCAGTGTTTTTGTTACTGTGATATTCTTAAAACCTTCACGCCTTGCCTATGAATTTAACTGACATAGAATTCTCCACTAAAACTCACATCCACATGTTCCCAAATTTGGCACGTCCATCCTCTGGCTACCTTACGATTGTCTAAGCGTATGTATGTTACCAAGGATAGCCTTGTCTTGCTTAGAATCCTCAGTGCTTTTTTATAAATGACTATATAACTCAAGATGTCAGTTGTAAATTTACCTTAAGGCTATTTATTTCTTTGTGAAATGTTCTAGCTTAGGAGAGTGAAAATAAAGATAAATTCTTTAACCCAGGAATTGATGACTAATTTCTACTCTTAAATCTATCATAAAATAAAATTGTTAATTTTTTTTTTAATTTATACTCCTTTTTCCATACCTTACCATTTGTGAGTAAAAAGGCAATTGAGCTCACTGACAATCTTTTAGGTTCCACAATTACATTTTTTTTTTTAATTTTTCAAATTTCTGGAAGTTAAATTCTGTCATAAATTCCACTATGCCCCCACTTCGCCAAATGACTTCACAATTAAATTCTTCTCTGTTGTTTTCAAGCCCCGCCTACTCTCCTAATTCAAAGCTAATATTCATTTAGTGTTTTACTATGCCCTTCATGTTGGCTGTGGCAGTATTCCAGTTCTGGTGCCGTTTCATAGATTATGTTTTTGTGTTAGACCATTTGATGTAAGCACTATATATTTATTATGCTCCTGGCTGATTCTTGTCTTTGCAGAATGATAGCTAAGCAATGCTTTCAGTTGGTGTCCTTTATACATCAGGTTGCAAGTTTGCTGTTAGAGGTGTGAATAGTGTCGCGACCGCCTCCACCAGCAAGGAAGATGCAACCAGAGAGCTCTTCTTAAAGCAGTTTATTCAGGAACCTTGAACAATCTTCTCTCCTCTCCAGGGCCCACTCCCTCAGCCCTAAACGCTCTAAACTGTACTAGCCTCATTGGTCCACGTGGCGAAGGCGGATAGGTCACTCTATGCGGAAGCAAACTAAACTGGCAGGCATAACCATATATGGACTTGTTTACGAGATAGTTCTCTCTATCGAGAAGCAGAACTCAGCGCCATCTTTAAGGTGCGGCTCAAACAGCTCCCTACAGAGTAGCATGGCTTTCTGCCTCTTCATTCTACAGCCTAACTTGGTTTAATTCAAGGATTATAAGTTTCTCAAGATCAGGAAGAAAATAAATTCCAATACTTCTTTTTCTATTTTTAGTATTATTATTTTATTTTGGTGGTGGGGGGGTGTCTGTGTGTCCTTTGGCTCAAAGCAAATTATATGTTCCATTTCAGACTCAAGTCATATAGAAAATAATTCTACCTCATCATGTGTAGAGCTCAAAAACCATATATAGAATGGAAAGTGAATTAAGATACAGAGAAGTTTTGAGAAATTTTTGCAATCTAATCTATACAACATGCATATTTTAAGTATGATTACAACTTTACTATTGCTAATCTACTTATAACTTATTAAATTGTTATATTGTATATATGATAAAGATCATTTATAATTTTTTCAAGGAATTTTTAAGATTATGAAAATCTAAACATAAGTCTCTGCCTAAATTAAATTATAAATATTGATGGTTTAAAATAACTTCTGAACTCCAGTTATTGTTACAAATCATGTAAACTCATGCATTCTATTGAATCTTAATAAAATCTATATCTTAATAAAATTATAAAAGGTTATATCTGTGAGAACACTTGATATTAATTCTGATTCTGTTGTGCTGTATGACCAGTTTAAATGCTGTCTCAAGAATCATTAACTTTAAGACCTTGGGCTTGTATTAAATTAAGTTAATGAATAAGTAATCTCTCTAATTAAAGTGGAAAATTCAGCAAGTCATATACATCATCTTATGCTGATAAGTTAATATTCTAAAGCTGAACTCAAAAGCTCTCATTTCTCATCTAATTATATGTTTATATAAGTTTGCATAAGCTTAGATCTAGATCATTAAATGAATGAAGCTATGGTATCAGAAAGAGTGGATGACTGATCATTCAAAATTAATTTTAAAGTACTTAAGACCTCTATTATAGATGATAAATTAGTCTCCCTAATTAAATAACAGTTCTGCTGACTCATCATAATTCTCTCACCTGTGATCCTATTACATTTTCATTGTGTTTGTGAATCATTTACTAATAGTATTAAGTAGCCAATATATAAAAATATAAAAGAGACATTTTTATTTCTTGAAACAAATAAAACTATACAGAATACACACACACACACAAAACCAAAAGGATATGGTAGAAACACTAAGAAAGAAGTCCAGCAATGCATATTTATATTTAAAAAATAAGTATAGAAGATATATTCTGACAACAAAAATACAGAAGGTATTTTATGTCTCAAGTGCAGGAAATTCACTATCCCTGTAAAATAACAAATGCTGGACAAATTAGGTATGGAAAGAATATGTCTTATATAATAAAGGTCATATAAAATCATTTACACATCACTGTTGTAGCAAGTGAGGGACAGTTGACATCTTATAGATCTATGACTAACCAAGCCTCACCCTTTCAGCACTTTATTCAATATAATACTGACAGTCATAGCGAGGGAAATCAGGAAAGAGCGTGAAATAATTAGTAACCAAGTTGAAAAAGAAGTCAACTAGTCACTATTTACAGAGACATGATATTATATAGTAAATCACAAAACTCCACTATCATTATATTTGAACTATTTGCAAGATTAAAAAGGAAAAAACAGGTCATGTGCTTATGGTCGCCCCCACACCTCTCAGCAGGCTACTTCTGTTTTGTCTCCACTATTGTATTCAACGCATAATTTCAATATAACAATGTGTGTAGGGCTTTTGTCCTTTGTCCTGTTTTCTGTCTCCGTTCTTATCTAGTGTTGTGTGACAGAATACTCCCCAACTGACTGGCTCAAACAACCAAGGTGTATGGTGTCTCAGTTGCCCGGGCTTTGCCAGGCTTAGCTGGGTGCCCCTGTGCTCTACATGTGGTCGGTCACTTAGCAGCACTGAGCTTGGAAGCTGGTCTGCCTGGCCTGGGGCTAAAAAGACAAATAAGGCTTTCCTCAAACGTCTGGGTACTTGGCACTCTTTCATGTGGCCATTCAATGTGGCAGATGTGGCTTTCTAGCAGTACCATGGTTTCAGGCAAGTTGCACTCTTATGTGGTAATATCTGTTTCTTATTTGAACAAAGGAAAGATAACTGGTTATAGCTTGCACCCCATAGGACGTTTCATAAGACACATTTTAAAAAATAAAATTGTTTTTGTGATTAGAGACTCTAGAAATCAGATTCTTTCAAAGGACACAATGCAAAAATCTGCTCATAAATTATTGTCGTATTGTTTCAAGCCAATTTTGTGCTGAATTGACCCTTTTCAAGTCTGAAATTTTAGGCAATCCAGAGGGCAATACTTTCTTGTAACACAGAAATCTGGAGTGTCCACCTCTTGGGACAGCCAAGACTGAGTGAGGAGACTTCCTATTTCCCTTTCTGCCCTTTCCTATTTCTCATTATTTGCGACCTCTGCATTGAAAACAAATAAAAGCCAATTTCAGTGATTTAAAAGCGCAAAGTTTGCTGTGTGAAGGACAATACTGGCAACTTTCCAGAAACCTGGAGGCCATAGCTCATCTGCAAATCATGTACATATATTTGCATGAATTTTATTTTGATTAGTAGCCTCAGCCCATGATGGTGCTTAGGATGAATGAAACATTTTACATATATGAATAAATAAAGACAATTTAGTAGTCTTTCTGCTTGTG
>JADRCD010210435.1:7500-46997 GCA_019843815.1 Montemys delectorum
AGAATAAATTGAGACTCACAAGAATACCTAGAACTCACATTTGAAGCTCAAAACTTTTAACCTGGAGTATATGAACTGCAGCTGAAGCTGGCAACCTTTGCCACAGAAACAGTATTCTTGGTCCCAGAACTCAAAGCCATTGGCTGAGATAGATTTTTTGGTATAATATAGAAGGCCCATTACCCAAGCTGACAATGAGTGCAGTAGCTTGAATGAAAATGGGCCCCCCCCCCCATTGGCTCATAGAGAGTGTCACAACGAGGAGATGTGGCCTTAGAGAAGATACGGCCTTGATGGAGGAAGTGTGTCATTGTGGAAGTGGGCTTTGAGGTTTCCCATGCTCAAGATAGGCCTACTGTCATTCCCTTGTTCTGCTGGCTGCCTATGCACATGTAGATTTCTGAGTTACCTCTCCTGCACCATGTCTGCCTGTACGCTACTATGCATCTTGCTATGTTGACAATGAACTAAACCTCTGAACCTGTAAAAGCTTTTATAAAAGCGGCTGTGGTCATAGTGCTCCTTCACTGCAATATCAACCCTAAAACAACGATTTACTGGTCCATAAAACTGTAGAAAACCTTCAATAGGACCTATCCAGCTCTCTGCTGCTTCACTACAACTTCAAATTTCATGAAATGACTCTTGTGTTTAACCCTTATTGGGGACCGTGCAGAACAGAGAAGCATAGCTTCACATTCAAATCAGTTGACCAAGAAATCAGAGTGTATTCCATATATATGTATCACTACAGTATACCTATCGTCCAAAGGAACATAATTCTTAAACCATGCTAGGACAAACAGTAGCCATCTGCTTTTGTGCAACTAATCCTATCCTTAGCTTCTCCCAAGAGGAAAACACAGCTTCCTTTTCAATGAATGATTTCCATTCTTCTCTTTTCTGTGGGTTCTTACCTTTCAACATCCAGCAATTCCCATATTGATTTAGAGGTGATATTTCTTTATGGGCTATCTTATTTCTGCTGCCTGCACATGCCTTAGCAGCTGGTTTGCTTTGTACCATCTTCTCAAAAACGTCTGGATGATGGAGTTGGCTACATTCTCCAGCAATGAGAACAAAAGTACCCCCTCTCCAGAAACAGATTATCGCTACAAATGTTAGTGCTCCCATCCTGAAGGGGTTAACCAAGCTTTACACAAATCCTTTCTATAAGATTTGGAGTTCCTAGTGTCAGTACGCTTTCCCTGCAATTCCACAGATGCAATGAGAAAGTGACATTTTGCCTCCATCACCTCAAAGCTCTAGTAACTGGGGCTTGAAGAACATTGGGGTGCACCCCTCCTGTTGCAGGATATTTCATCACACTATAAACCTGAGTTTGTATCATTTGCTGGGAAAGCCTGTTTCTAGTCCAGGTGGGATTCAGCCCGAACACACTCCTTTAATCCAAGAACTTTCTGTTTATTTGAAACAGGATTAAATAAAGTCAACGATAGGTCAAGAGGCAGAGTGAGGAACCAGTTGACAGGGAGTGAACATAGAAACAAGCATAGAGAGTAAGAGGAAGTCAAGAGGATGGGTGAGAAGACACACAGGAAGCAGGAGGGAGGGGCTTTCCGTTTGAAGGGCTTTTGAGATGTTCTGGAGAACTTCCTTTTGGGACATCTCCTGTGGAAGAAGGTCAGTGTTTTCTCTGCTTCTCTGAGCTAACAGGCTTTCACCCCAACACAAGGCTCCCAAGTCTTTATTGTTAAAATTGAGCATTTGACTTCTTGTTAAAAAATACCACCTGCCACTCATGCTTATTCCATTTCTATAGCAACTACGTTCTTTCCCTGACCCAAGCGTCTCATAATTTCTACTAGAACAGAGAGAAATCACTGTTAATTTGTAATTAGGATGAAATCTCAGATCCTAAATACTTTCAGGTGGCCCTGAGTGTCAGCTTCAAGTTAGGATATCTATATACATTAAACTTATGTTGTATAATATAAAATGTGAAAAAATAGGGTATCAGCTATAGAAATTTACATGAAAATAATGAAGCCTATCTGTGGCTATTACAATCAACCTTTTACCAGTTATTAGCAAAATCATAGCTGCTGTCAAATATTTTTTTCTACCATTGTTGGTTACATAATCCTCAAAAATACTTGAGTTCATTGTGTCTGGGTGATCCACACTTGTATTTCTTAAGGTATTGAACTATCAGCTAGCTTGTCTGACACAATACTAAAACATACACTCAACTTATACTTCAGTTTTACTCATGGTAATAACTTTATTGTCTATGGCGTGTTGCATTAAGCTAAGGTCAAAGTAACTTTGTATTAAATAAGTGAAAAATGAGAATGTTGAACTAGAGAGACATAGGTTTGAAAATCTCACTAGGAATAGTTGAATATTTCATTTTGGGCTATAAGTTTCTACATTCAGCGAATAAATGGATAATGAAAACTGATGTGCATGTTACAAAATACTAGACAGCTATAGAGAAAAAATGAAATCATGAACTTTTCAGATAGATTGGACAGAACAAGAAAATATTATATTGAGTGAAGTACTCCAGACAAAGGCAGACAAACATTTTTTCTCATATCTGTGCTTATAAATCAGCAGCTGTTAGGATATAACCTGGCGAAACCACAAAGACCCCTAAACTGGACAAGAACAATGAAGGTGAAGAGAAGTCCCACATGTGGGAAAAGGAGGCTAGAGTGAGATTAAAGAGGAATAAGAGAAACAGAAGCTCAGGCATTCCACTGAAGAGGAGAGAGAGGCCAATACAGAGCAGAAGGAAAAGAAGGGTGGAGAAACTAACACTAAGAATATTTGAAATGCCAGAAGAAATCACATTATGTCTTAACCTAAAATTACATGCATAAATACTATTAGTGTAGTTATAAATTTAATATATATTAAATGAGATTCTTTCACTTAGGCTGATAATACTACTCATGAGAACCATTGACTATCTAACAAAAACTCAACAATAGGCATGATAAAAAGCTCCTTTTGTGTTGTTGGTCATCAGCATTGAAGATACTCTCGAAAAAAATTATAAGCTGCTCATTCTTGCCTCCTAGAGATCCTTACTGCAGAAGACACCATGCACTAAGACACAGGACGCAGAATATCCAGGATGATTTCACACGAATGCCTCCTCTGTCATGACTACCTTTTCCAGGACTAGAATATACTATGCAAGCTGCCAAGGGAGGGAAACAGACAATAATCTTACCTATGTGTGATGCTTATGAACCACAACAATGACTAACCTGGTAAGACAGAGTTAAGAAAAGAAATAGTCATGTCTTGACCATAGCTATCCACGTTCTAATAGACTTAAGGCCATTCAGCAGGAAGATATTATGTCTGGTCTGAGAAACCTAGCAAACTTCCATGGGCTTCTATGGTCATGGATCTTTAATTAACCAGTATGATTCCTTACACAGGGAAGTGTAGCTCTCCTTCCTCTTCACAGTAAGATTCATAAAAAAATTATTATAGAAAACTACAACTGGTCAAGATACGAAAGAACACTAAAGGTGGAGAACATAAGTCCCATGGCAACATCTACAACACACCTCCTGAACTCAAGGCTCAGGGAACATCAAGGAAGAAGAGGTACAATGATTGTAAGAGCCAGAGGACTAAGAAGTCTGCCATAGAACCGACTGGGAAGCTGCACCCGTGACACCTCAGTGACATGTCTGTCTAAACAGGACCCAAAGAACCACAACACCAATCGACAAGCTCATGTGGAATGAAGAAATCTTGGGGGCCTCCCCCAAGACAAAAACTGTAGGCCACGAAAGATTGCTCAAAGAGGGGAAAATTAGTTAGCCCAAGGGATGAGCCTCCTGATTGGTTATTCAATTCCAAGTGGTCATCTCTGAAAGCACAGTCATACAAGCAATATTAAAGAAACCCAGGGATTTTTTTTATTTCTCTCCTGTGCCTGTCTAAGGCAGGACCAACCAGGATCACACAAGCCACAGAAGTGGCAGAGCAGCTGGGACAGGGTCCTTTCAGCCTCCAACTGCATTCAGAGGTGGGGTTGTTCCATAGCTCTCTGGATACCTTTTCTGCCAGCAGAGAGCTTATCTCCAGGGAGTGCTCTAACCTTTTAGTCTAGGGTCAGTCTAGGGGAGATTGCCATTTTCTCTCCAGTGACTGTCTAAGGCACAGGCCACAGAAGCAGCAGAGCAGCTGGGACAGGGTGCTTCCTGCCTACAGCTTCACCCAGGACCTGGGGCTATTCTGCAGCCCTCAGTGCACAGGTCTTGCTGGGAGAGAGCTGGTCTCCCAGGAGTGCTGACATAGGCTTACCAATCCACAGGAGGAACAAGCTCCAGCCAGAGACAGCAAGAACATCTAACACCAGATGGCAAAAGATTACCAGATGGCAAAAGGCAAACACAAGAATCTTACCAACAGAAACCACGACTTCTTGGCATCATCAAAACCCAGTACTCCCAGCACAGCAAGTCTTGGATGTCCCAACATACCAGAAAAGCAGTATCGAATTTAAACCACATCTTATGATACTGATAGGAGATTTTAAGAAGGATATAAATAACTCTCTTAAAGAAATGCAAGAGAACACAGGCAAACAGGTAGAAACCCTTAAGCAGAAACACAAAAATCCCTTAAAGAATTACAGGAAAACACAACCAAACAGGTGAAGGAGTTGAACAAAACCATACAGGATCTAAAAATGGAACAAAAAAAGTTAAAAAAAAAAACACAAAAAGATACAACTCTGAAGATAGAAAACCTAGGAAAGAAGTCAGGAGCCATAGATGCAAGCATCACCAACAGAATACAAGAGATAGAAGAGAGAATCTCAGGGGCAGAAGACCATAGAAAACATTGACAAAACAATAAAAGAAAATGCAAAGTGCAAAAAGTTCCTAACTCAAAACATCCAGGAAACCCAGGACACAATGAGAAGACCAAACCTAAGGATAATAGGTATAGAAGAGAGTGAAGATTCCCAATGTAATGAGCCAGTAAATATCTTCAACAAAATTATAGAAGAAAACTTCCCTAACCTAAAGAAAGAGATGCCCATGAACATACAAGAAGCCTACAGAACACGAAATAGACTGGACCAGAAAAGAAATTCCTCCCGACACATAATAAACAAAACACTAAATGCACAAAACAAAGAAAGAATATTAAAAGTAGTAAGGGGAAAAGGTGAAGTAAAATATACAGGCAGACCTATCAGAATTACACCAGACTTCTCGCCAGAGACTATGAAAGCTAGAAGATCCTGGGCAGATGTCAAACAGACCCTACAAGAACACAAATGCCAGCCCAGGCTACTATATCCAGCAAAGCTCTCTATAACCATAGATGGAGAAAACAAGATATTCCATGACAAAAACAAATTTACACAATATCTTTCCACAAACCCAGCCCTCCAAAGGATAATAAATAGAAAACTCCAACACAAAGAGGGGAAAAAACATCCTAGAAAAAGCAAGAAAGTAATCTTTCAACAAAACTAAAAGAAGATAGCTACACAGAATTCCAACTCTAACAACAAAAGTAACAGGGAGCAACAATTACTTTCCCTTAATGTCCCTTAATTTCAATGCACTTAATTCCCCAATAAAAAGACATAGACTAACAGACTATTTGCATAAACAGGACCTAACATTTTGCTGCATACAGGAAACCCATCTCATGACAGAGACAGACACAACCTCAGAGTAAAAGGCTAGAAAATAATTCTCTAAGTAAATGGTCCCAAGAAACAAGATGAGGTAGCCATTCTAATATCAAAGGAAATTGACATTCAACCTGAAGATATCCAAAAAGATAAGGAGGTTCAGTTCATACTCATCAAAGGCAAAATCTATCAAGATGAACTCTCAGTTCTGAACATCTATCCTCCAAATGCAAGGGCATCCAGATTTATAAAAGAAACTTTACTAAAGCACAAAGCACACATTCCACCCCATACAATAATAGTTGAATACTTTAACATCCCACTCTGAGTTCCAGGCCAGCCTGGGTTACAGAGTGAGTTCCAGGACAGCCAGGGCAATCCAGAAAAACTCTGTTTTGAAAAACAAACAACAACAAAAAAATTCTCACAAACCAAATCCAAGAACACATCAAAATGATCATCCATCATGATTAAGTAGGCTTCACCTCAGGATGAGGAGTGCTTCAATTTATGGAAATTCATCAATATAATCCACAATATAAACAAACTCAAAGGGGAAAAAAAAACCAAGATCATTTCATTAGATGCTGAGAAAGCATTTGACAAAATCCAGCATCCCTTCATGATAAAAGTCTTGGAAAAATCAGGAATTCAAGGCTCATACCTAAACACAGTAAAAGTAATATACAGTAAACCAGTTGCCAACAGCAAACTAAATGGAGAGAAACTTGAAGCAATCCCACTAAAATCAGGGACTAGACAAGACCGCCCAATCTCTCCCTACCTATTCAATATAGTACTTGAAATCCTAGCCAGAGCAATTAGACAACAAAAGGAGATCAAAGGGATACAAATTGGAAAGCAAGAAGTCAAATTATCACTATTTGCAGATTATATGATAGTATACTTAAGTGACATTAAAAAATTCCACCAGAGAACTCCTAAACCTTATAAACAACTTCAGCAAAGTGGCTGGGTATAAAATTAATTCAAGCAAATCAGTGGCCTTCCTCTACACAAAGGATTAGGATGAGTAAGAAATTAGGGAAACCACACCCTTCACATAGTCACAGAATATGTAAAATACCTTGGTGTGACTCTAACTAAGCAAATGAAAGATCTGTATGACAAGAACTTCAAGTCTCTGAAGAAAGAAATTGAAGAAGATCTCAGAAGATGGAAAAATCTCCCATGCTCATGGATTGGCAGGATTAATATAGTAAAAATGCCATCTTGCTAAAAGCGAACAACTGATTCATTGAAATCCCCATCAAAATTCCAACTCAATTTTTCACAGAGTTAGAAAGAGCAATTTGCAAATTCATCTGGAATAACAAAAAATCTAGGATAGTGAAAAATATTCTCAATAATAAAAGAACTTCTGGTGGAATCACCATCTCTGACCTCAAGCTGTACTACAGAGCAATTGTGATTGAAAAAAACAAAAAACAAAACAAAACAAAACAAAAAATCTCCATGGTATTGGTATCGTGGACAGGCAAGTAGATCAGTGGAATAGAATTGAAGACACAGAAATAAACCCACACACCTATGTCCACTTGATCCTTGAAAAAGCAGTTAAAACCATCCAGTGGAAAAAAGATAACGTTTTCAACAAATGGTGCTGACTCAACTGGCAGTTAGCATGTAGAAGCATGCAAATTGATCCTTTCTTATCTTCTTGTACAAACCTCAAGTGCAAGTGGATCAAGGACCTCCAAATAAAACCAGATATATTGAAACTAACAGAAAAGTAAGTGGGGGAAGAGCCTCGAGCACGTGAGCACAGGGGAAAATTTCCTGAACAGAACACAAATAGCTTACGTTCTTCAAGAATTGAAAATGTGACCCCATAAAACTGTAAAGCTTCTATAAGGCAAAGGACACTGTCAATAGGACAAAAATGGCAAAGGACAGATTGGGAAAAGATCATTACCAATCCTACATCCAACAGAGAACGAATATTTAATATATAAAAAGGACTCAAGAAATAAGACTCCAGACAATCAAACAACCCTATTAAAACTAGGGTACAATGTTCAACATCCTTCGTCATCAGAAAAATGTAAATCAAAACAACCTTGAGATTCCACCTCATAACAGTCAGAATGGCTAAGATCAAAAACTCAGGTGACAGCAGATGCTGGCCAGGTTGAGGAGAAAGAGGAACACTCCTTCACTGCTGGTGGGATTGCAAACTGGTACAACCACTCTGGAAATCAGTTTGGCGGTTCCTCAGAAAATTGGACATAGTACTACCTGATGACCTAGCAATACCACTCCTGGGCATATCCTCAGAAGGTGCTCCAACACATAATGAGGACACATGCTCCACTATGTTCTT
This sequence comes from Montemys delectorum, assembly GCA_019843815.1. NCBI lineage: Eukaryota > Metazoa > Chordata > Mammalia > Rodentia > Muridae > Montemys > Montemys delectorum. Next base: position 15,492 of record JADRCD010210435.1, read on the forward strand.
AGCAGCCTTATTTATAATAGCCAGAAACTGGAAAGAACCCAGACGTCCCTCAACAGATGAATGGATAGAAAATGTGGTACATTTACACAATGGAGTACTACTGAGCTATTAAAAACAATGAATTTATGAAATTCTTAGGGAAATGGATGGATCTGGAGAGTATCATCCTGAGTGAGGTAACTCAATCACAAAAGATCACACATGATATGCATTCTTTGATAAGTGGTTATTAGCCCAGATGCTCAAAATCTACAATCCCCATGAAACTCAAGAAGAAGGAAGACCCAAGTGTGGATACTTTGATCCTTCTTACAAGATGGAACAAAATACCCATGGAAGAAGTTACACAAAGTGTGGAGCAGAGACTGAAGGCATGACAATTCAGAGATTGTCCCACCTAGAGATCCATCCCATATACAGTCATCAAACCCAGGCAGTATTGTCGATGCCAGCAAATGCTGGCTGACAGGAGCCTGATATAGCTTTCTCCTGAGAGGCTCTGCCAGTGCCTGACAAATACAGAAGTGGATGCTCACAGCCATCCATTGGACTGAGCACAGGTTCCCCAATAAAGGAACTAGAGAAAGGACGCAGGGAGCTGAAGGGGTTTGCAGCCCCATAGGAGGAACAACAATATATACTAACTAGTACACTCAGAACTCCCAGGGACTAAACCTCCAACCAAAGAGTACACATGGTGGGACTCATGGCTCCAATAGCATATGTAGCAGAGGATAGCCTAGTTGGTCATCAATGGAAGGAGATATCCTTGGTCCTCTGAAGGTTCCGTGCCCCAATGTGGGGGAATGCTAGGGCCAAGAAGCGGGAGAGGGTGGGTTGGTGAGCAGGGGTAGTAGGGAGAGAATAGGGGATTTTTCGGAGGAGAAATCAGAAAAAGGAGAACATTTTAAATGTAAATAAAGAAAATACCTAACAATTTAAAAAAAAGAAACCCAGCATGTTGTATTTATATACAGATGCATGTATGCATAAATAAAATGACAACTTTTAAGAAGACATGAATTTGAAAGAGAACAAAGGGGTGATACATGAAAGATGTAGAAAAGAAAACAGAAGAGGAGTAATAGTGTAATTATATTGCAATTGAATAAAAAGGTTCATGGAGGTACTGTCTGAGCCAGAAAAAGGTGGATCGTGTATGTGTGTGTGTGTGTGTGTGTGTGTGTGTGTGTGTGTGTGTGTGGTCATAGGTTTTTGCCTATAAAATAGGTGTGATTTCTGGTTAGAGTTGTAACTGATAAGTATACACACAGACATATGAGAGAAAATTTACCCAAAGTGACTTCAATTTTAGCATATAAGGTTTCTGCCTCAGCTTTACAGCTATGCTTGCCCTAAACTTTCAAATACATAGCACAGAACTTTGAGAAGACACACACTGTAACTATTCCTGAAGACAAGTGTTCTCAGATCCCAGGTTGTGTGTAATGTGAAGAGTGAGAAATCCTCACACTCAGTATGAAACAGGAGCTACTCAAGACTGAAAGAAAATAAAGAACGTTGCTTGTAGATCCTTAAGCTATTCATGGGATAAGATGTGCTTACTATAACAATTGTAATATCTTTGATCCTTTATTTTTACTTGCTCTTCTATCTGAACTCATTTAAAAGCAATGGGATAAAATTACAAAAGGTCCTTTATCCTCCTCCTAGATATGTGCTTCCAATCTGAATCTCATTTTGAGCTGTTTTGTGATTATCATGAACAGTGAGAAGAATTTTACTCTAATATAGTGTTCTGTACACTGTGTCCTGCCTATCACATAGAATAATTCATACTAATGATCTGTTATGACATAAATAATTGCCTGAAATTTTAGGACACAAAGCCAGAGCTTGCAAAAGTACAATTAGATTGCCCAGGGACGTGGCAACATTAAATGAGATCTGGTATGAACCTAGTCATTTATTTCAAGTTTGTCTAGCAAACAACTCCATGAAAATGAAACAGAGGGATATACAACAAACAGAGTCAACTGCACCAGCAAACACCTGAAGTACTACTTATGGTCTTGAATGAAGTGCGGATCTGCTGTCAACTATACTCAAAATGGGCTCTAGTTTTCCCTCAAGAACTGCCTTTCAGACTGAACTGTGACATATGGATAATTTTGCAACTTATCTTGGATACAAGTTGACTTACTAAACAACTGTCAACATTTAGTTAAGGCCTTGAAAGTGAAAATATGTGTTGAGGCAACCATGATTTTGTTTCTTCCCCTCACAGAGTCCACAACCACATCAAGCACACAACCTCAATCTTAAAATAATAAGGAACATTAGCAGGATAGAGCTTTAAATTTCACTGGGTTTTATTTTCCAATGCAGGGAAACATGGTTACTACCACAGACGTGATAACAGGTCCTACTTTTAGAATGTTGGCTATTGCCACTCTCCCCTCTGATCTTGCATTCTTTGTATAGTAGGAAAAACAAAGAATTTTAGGCTTTGAAAACTAAATCATGCTGTCCTTTCAGTCTCATGTTAAAAATAAGCAAGCTGCGATCCTTTATAGTTTAGACACTTGTCCAGTGCTGTTCAATTTGTTTTGAACAATCAGGAACTTGATTCCTTGAGAATTTTAAATTAGTGACTTCCCAGTAGGACTCTGGTCTCCAGAATGAGAAGCCTTCAAGTTTTGAATGAGCCCTCGATATGAACAATTTTGATCTGAGGTTTTTAAGTGCAAAATTTGACAAAAATAAGTGTATAGCTTGCTTTTGGATGTCCTCTTTTTTCATAAATAATTTCTAGTGTGGTTCTGAACTACAAACTGGGAAAACTTTCCATTCAAGTTTACAAAGCCACAAATTAACTACCTTAATCCAGATATGGAAAGCATAGATAAATTTATTCTGATGTCTAATCCAAATAATCTATTTTGTATTGGCAGTCTATAAACTTCCTTGTACATACTTGTAAATGTACAAAATATGTAAGCTCTACTTTAAGATAGTATTGTTGGATCAAATTTAAGACCACTTAGAGCTTTAAATATGGCCAAACCTTTTAAAAGGTTTTATTTACTTATATTTCTAGAAAACAATGCAAGAATTAGTACTGTGAATTCCCCCCTCCCATATTCATTGCTTTTATTTAAATTATGTTTTTTTAAATATTCACTTTACATCTGGCTCACCACACCCCCTTGGGCAACACACACACACACACACACACACACACACACACACACACACACACAATCACTTCCCTAACCTCCCTCCCCTTCTCCTCTAAGCAGGTGCCCCACCCATATCCCCAACCCTGCACATAAAGTCTCTGTGAGGCAAGGTACATCTTCTCACTGTAGGCAGACAAGGTAGTCCAGCTAGAACATTTCCCACATTCAAGCAATTGTTCAGGACCCACATGAAGCTCAAGCTGCACATCTGCTACATATGTCTGGGGAGACCTATGTCTAGCCCCTGTATGTTCCTTAGTTGGTGGTTCAGACTCTGAGAGCCCCAAGAGTCCAGGTTAGTTGACTCTGTTGGTCTTCCTGTGGAGTTCCTATCCCCTTAGGGACTGTAGTCCTTCCTCCTACTCTTCCATATGAGCCTCCAAGTTCCATCCACTGTTTGACTTTGAGTGTCTGCATCTGTCTGAGTCAGCTGATGGGTAGATCCTCTTAAGTCTTTGGTCATTGGGAAAATGCTAATCAAAATGACTCTAAGATTCCATCTTGCACCCATCAAAACGGCTAAGATCAAAAATTCAAGTGATAGCACATGTTGGCAAGGATGTGGAGTAGGAGTCCATTGCTGGTGGGAGAGCAAACTTGCATAATCACAATGAAAATTAGTTTGGGGGTTTCTCAGAAACCTTGGATGGTTCTACCTGAAACCCCATTGTACTGCTGCTGACCATATAGCCAGATAGTGCTCCACCATCCCACAAAGACACTTACTCGGCTATATCTATGGCAGCTTTATTCATAGTAGCCAGAAAATGGAAACAACCTAGATATCCCTCACCTAAACGATGGATAAAGAAAATGTGGCACACCTATACAATGGAATACTATTCAGCTATGAAAAACGAAGATATCATGAAATTTCTAGGCAAATGGGTGTCTTGAGAGAATCATCCTGAGTGAGGTGGCCCAGTCCCCAAAGGACATGCATGGTATGTGCTCACCTATGGGTGGATATATGTCATAAAAGTGCAGGATACCCACACTACACTCCACAGAGCCCAAAAGAGGCCGGATAGGAAGGAGGGCACAAGCAAGGATTGTTGAGTCTCACCTGGAATGGGGAATGGAGTGGTGCTGGGAGGAAGATGGAGAGAGGGAACTGGGTGGGAAAGGGGATCGGTAGGAGAGTGGGAGGGAGCTCAGTGTAGGGTTTGCAGAGGGGTGGGCGGGCTATGAAAGTGAATGGAAACCTGCAAGTGACAACAGGGATGGAGGTGGGTTCATCTCCAGGAAGAGACAGAGACCTGGGATAGGTTAGGTGACCAAGAATAAATGGAGGTGTCCTTAATTGTGACCCTCAGCACTGAGGATATGAAGCCTGGGGCGGCTGCCTCAGGTGGCCAGGCTAGAACCCCAGTGGAGTAATAGGGACATTAACTCAACCACAAAATGTTTGAACTAAAACTTATCCTGTCTACAAGAAATGCAGTGACTGGGGACTGAGAGAATAGCCAACAAATAACTGGCCCAACTTGAGACCCACCCCCTGGGCAAGTGCCAATCTCTGACACTTTTAATTATCCTTTGCTATGTTTGCAGGCAGGAATCTAGCATGGCTGTTCTCTAAAAGGCTCCACCCAACAGCTGATTGATTGCTGTTTTAAATCATCGTACTTTCTCTTCTCATGAGCTTAAATGTTTTTCCTATATTTCATTGTATGGAATGTCTTTTCGGATATTTCAATACTTTCTTAAATATGTATCCTAAGGGAAAAGTTAATTAACTTATTATATGGACCATGAATTTGGATGTTGAAATATTTTATCAAGGAACTATTTTTTTCCTGGCAATAAAAAAGGAAATCTCAGCACAATTTTCATCCTCCCATTATTAAACTTGTATTCAATGTGTATTCATCTCCTTACAAGACTGCTTAAGGTCCAATTCAGCTTTGAGAATGAAAATATATAATACAAAGACGATTCTGAGGTCTGAGAGCAGTGTTTGACAAGGGTATTAGGAAGAACTGACCCTCCCTGCCAATCTGAACAGCATTCATGTTTCACACTTAAAGGTTTATACATGCTTTCAAAATTGCACTGCATAAATTTTGCAAACAACTGGTTTGACATTTAATATCTGCTTGTGTATTATATGCTTTTTCAAGTCTCTAGGCCAAGAAAAGTAATGTAAATATTCTTCAAGCCCTTTTCAAATTCCTGAGGGTTAATAATAGAAAATGAGAAATGAATACTCAAGTATTTATTTCCCCTACCAGTTATTAGAGTGAAGTAAGTGTAAATACTTTACAATTTTGGCCACCTTGTTAGGTGTTATAATTATTAGTGAGATACCTTGTTACATTTTTTATCAACTAATAAGAATTTATGCTGTTTGAAAACGTAAAATAAGGTCTGAAGAGAGTTCAGAGGTTAAGAGAGGACAGGGTACTCAGAGTATGAAGGTTCAACTCCCAGTACTCACATGGCAGCTCACAATCATTTATAACTTCAGTTCCAGAGGATCTGACACTCCTTTGTTAGAGTTGATACCAACCACACAAAGGGTTGTACAGAGGTAAATATAGGCAAAAGACCTATATACATAAAATACAAATACTAATACTAATACTAGTAAAAAAGCAGAAATGTAAAAAGAGATAAATTATTTTAAAACTGTATTACAATAGAAATGCCCCCATTTTATGGCAAATTTTTCTTTGTACTACTTTGTATCCCACAAAGACTACATTTTCTTCATTTTTTTGTCAATGGCTGCAAGTAGAGGCAACGTGACTGTAATACTTTAAGAGCTGACAATTAGAAAAAAGGATATACAGTGTCAAAGATATGAGATGTGCCACTGATATTCTCAAAATACCAACTTTCAGCCTGTCTGTCTGGGCTGATGTCCAGAGCAGACCTTGGGCTCAAGCTCTGCAGCCAGTCCCACAACACCCAGAGGAAGCTCCAGTCCCAGGCGCTCTGACACACCCAGGATCAGAGGTGAGGAGGAACTAACATCTGTCCCAACCTTGGGAATAACTGGGACCAGCGGGACCAGGCACACAGAAACTCCACCAGCCTAGTGACTCGAGTTCTTTCCTGTCTGCCTGAGCTGGTGTCCAGAGTAGACCTTGGGCTCAAGCTCTGCAGCCAGTCCCACAATACCTAGAGGAACCTCCACTCCCAGGTGACCTAACAAGCCCAGGATCACAGGATCCCAGAATCACAGGATCACAAACACAGCTTGACTCTGAGGAGTTCTGACACAACCAGGATCACAGGAAGGACAGGCTGCAGTCAGATTTAGCAAGGGCAGGTAGCACTAGAGATATCCAGATTGGGGGGGGGGGGAAAGCATAAGAAAATAAACACAAACCAAGGTCACTTGACATCATCAGAACCTACTTCTCCCACCATAGCAAGTCCTGGACACACCATTGTATTGGAAAAGCAAGATTCAGATATAAAAATCACTTCTTATGATGATGATACAGGACTTTAAGAAAGACATCAATAGCACTCCCAAAGAAATACAGGAGAACACAGGTAAACAGCTAGAAGCCCTTCAAGAGGAAACAAAAAATCCCTTAAAGATCTTCAGGAAAACACAAAAAAAAACAGGTGAAGGAAATGAGCAAAACCATCCAGAATCTAAAAATGGAAATAGAAACAATAAAGAAAACAGAAAGAGAGACAACCTTGGCCATACAAAACCTAGGAAAGAAATCAGGAATCATAGATGCAAACATCACCAACAGAATACAAGAGATACAAGAGAGAATCTCAGGGGCAGAAGACACCATAGAAAACATTGACACAACAGTCAAAGAAAATGCAAAAAAGCTCCTAACCCAAAACATCCAGGAAATCCAGGAAACAATGAGAAAACCAAACCTAAGGATAATAGGTATAGAAGAGAGTGAGGATTCCCAATGTAATGGGCCAGCAAATATCTTCAACAAAGTTATAGAAGAAAACTTCCCTAACCTAAAGAAAGAGATGCCCATGAACATACAAGAAGCCTACAGAACCCCAAATAGACTGGACCAGAAAAGAAATTCCTCCTGTAACATAATAAGCAAAACACCAAATGAACTAAACAAAGAAAGAATTTTAAAAGCAGTAAAGGAAAAAGGTCAAGTAACGTATAAAGGCAGGCCTATCAGAATTACACCAGACTTCTCACCAGAGACTATGAAAGCTAGAAGATCCTGGGCAGATGTCATACAGACCCTACAAGAACACAAAGGCCAGCCCAGGCTACTATACCCAGCAAAACTCTCAATTACCATAGATGGAGAAAACAAGATATTCCATGACAAAACAAAATTTACACAATATCTTTCCACAAATCCAGTCCTACAAAGGATAATAGATGGAAAACAACAACATAAGGAGCAAACACCCCAGAAGAAGCAAGAAGGTAATCTTTCAACAAATCCACACAAACCTAATTCTACCTCTTACAACAAAAACAACAAGAAGTGACAATTACTTTTTCTTAATATACTAATATGAAAATTAATATTTACCAGCATATCCTAATCGATTGAAATCCAATAATATGAGGAATTAGAAATTTGTTGATTGTCATCCAATGGTCTCTCTAATTTGGTAATTGGAGAAATAGGTCCAACATTGTACAATCTATATACACTTTCAGCTTGTTTGTGACAGTGTCTTGCTGTGTACAACATAACAGTCTTGAAATCTTGCTTCTTCTGTTTCAGCCTCTCTATTAGTAGTATTGTTTATTTCCTGTCTTTACACTATACTATGGTTTTCAGAACAGCTTATATATTTCAAAAGTGTTTATATACCCAAAAGAAACATAGATCATTAACTAGGGAGTTTGCTTGTAAGCAAACAATAAAGAGTGAGACTGAGTGCTTTGCCTGACGTTTGTAACTCTTGTATCAAGTTTGAAGAAGAGGACTTTATATGTTACTCTTTCTTTGAGATGAATGCTTTTCCAAATTATCACAGCTAATGAACCAAATTCTTACCCTCACCCAATGTCCGAGCCACCCTTCAAACAGAACCATTATTCATTGAATCAGTTGGTGAATGACTTTATAGATAGACCATCTTAATACACACACCATTTCTTAAATGAATGTAACCTGTTCTCTGTGGGCTGAGAATAAAGTCACTCACTAAAGTCGAATAGCTTTTACCATAGCAGGAAGTCTGTATCCAAAAATTGTGCCTACAATTCATTCCTTGGTGCAGCAGAACTATCAACTCTCAACTTAGCTACAATGGAGGTAAAATCCTTTGGTGATGTTGAGGGTCATTGAAGTATAGCCTTATTACAATGAAATCCAATGTCTAAAAATTGTTCTTATTTTGGGTTTGTACCACAGTAAGAGCCAAGATTTTAAACTCTACTAAATATAAAACAAACAAAAAGATTTTATATATTTATGTTCATTTAGGAAAATATCAGTAGTGCTGTATTATTTTGAAGTATACAGTTAATATGTTTGGAGTTATTTAAAATTTATATTGAGAAAAATGTATTTTCACTATTGCTGTAGACAAGCATCTACATAAGACTGTTAAATTGATTGTTGTTTTATATCAAACAACTTTTATAATACTTATTTGTATTGTTATAATATTTTATAAATTTTAAGGAATATGACAAGAAATATATTGTAGGTATTGAAGGGGGGTCTCTGGGAGGAGTGAGGGTACAAAGGGGAAACAAGAATGTGATTTAATTCTATTTACTTAAAATATGTTTTTAAATGTTAACAAATTCAGATAAATTGAAATCATGTAACTTTTCTCATCATAATATAATAAAAGTTTAAAAAAATACCAACTTTCAGGTACTTAGTTAGCATGGTAATATTCAACTATTTAATATTTCCAAATAAAGGCCTATAGTCAAATTCTCACTAGTTTTCCTTACCTTTTTCCTTAAAGATCAGGGTGGAGCGTTTTGAACACTCCCTAAAGTTAAACATAATTTTCATAGTGTCACATTGGGAACCAGATACCCATAGCTTTAACCATTTTATTAAAATATTTGTAACTACACTCTAAAAACAGAGAACTTTTATAGCACACAGATAAGTAAATAGCTAAATAAAATGATATAAACGCTGGAGGGAGATAGTTCTGTGGTTAAGAGCACTTACTGCTCATGTAACTTGATGCCCTATTAAAATATAAAAGTGCATATCCCAAAACATCACAGGCTCCATTAATACTTAAAATAATTATATTTGTGTATGTGATAAAAATTCATTTTAAGTAACTTCTCTTGGAAAAAAAGCAGAGATATAAAAATCCAAAAAGATAAAATAAAATTTAAAAACCTTCAAAAGATATTGTCTACATCTTTAAAAATGAGAATTAGTGAAAGAGAGGGGTTTTTCTAAAACATATTCACAGAACATCTGTAAACATAGCCTAGCATGATATTTATCTTTTAGAAGTTCTAATTCCTGATCAAGACAATATGATGGGCAAGGAGATTGTTCATGCTGGATCCATACGATAGCCTTGGAAGTGAATCCCCCTACTAATTTCCTAATAAAAATTCAATGACTACTCAAAACCACAAGATGCAAAAGAATATTTTATGCTGACTTTGAGCAAAAGGAACTGTAGAAAATGAGATGGAATTTATGAAAATAATAAACCAAGAAAAGAAAAATAAGAACTCTGCTTTCCTATGCTTATTGGATTATGATCTTACGGCTAACATGTCCCTCTGAGAGGGTAAGAATGATACCAGATAAACATGTCGGGACTCAAATTTTGATATTTCCTACTGGAAAAAATGTTAGAAAAGTTAGTATTTAAATATACATCATAGTTATTTCGAATAAAAGAAATACAGATGTTAGATACTATGTTTCATGTTGTTACACCAATCTTTAAAATCAGCTTGGACTTAACTTACTGGAAAAACCCTAGTTTTCTGTTAACAAAAAAAAAAAAAAAAAGAAAAAGAAAAAGAAATGAACTATATTGAAGGAACAAATATATTCTGTTACTAGGAGTGAAACAAAGGAGAGGAATAAATTGCAAATGACCACTAGTGGTCAACAGAAGTATATACAAATATAAAGTGTGATGTCCTGCATCTATTATGCTGCAAACAATTCGTCAATCACAATACACTTTTCAAGGACCAAATACCACACTAATTACAAAGAATAATGGAAAATTTCCACTTTATGATAAACAATTTTTAAATTGATGATAAAATGCCAAAATATCCTAAATAAATGAAAATAATAAAATAGTATCAGTATTTGAGCTGTATATGGCACGTAACTGTTGTGTCCCCTTGCTTTGGATCTCAGGTTTACTAACAAGGGCTGGCCAACAAACATGGCAGAGCAAGCCTGTCTATATCACAGACCAGGAAGCAGAGACAAAGAGAACACAGTGGCTTCCTTCATTCCTCTCATGGACTAAGGAACTCTCAGGAGCCTCCTCATTGTTCTACCTCTTTCCAATAGTGCCAGCCTAGGATCAAAGCCTTTAACAATGTGTCTTTGGGAAACATTTGAATAGCTATACTATAGCACTCACCTCTGTATTTTCAACTTTTAGTTGTAAATTGTCCACTTTATTATGAAGAATTGCAACGACGTAATGGATTTAAAAATATTTTGTTGGACAATTTGCTATCTCCTGTGTGGAAAATAAAAAAACACCTATGAGGACAATGGACAGAGGTAGATTTAATGGGAGAAAGAGTGTTCCACACCAGAAATCTCTACTTTCCTTCCCAGAACTACCTCTCTATCCTCTTCTAATATATGTAATATATAATATACATATAATATATATAATATCCTCTTCTAATATATAATATATATGTGTATAATATATGTGTATATATTCAAATACAATATGCACATATTGAGAGACCATATATATTCAAAGACTAGATAGATAGATGTATAGATAAATTCATAGACAATTTTTTTCACGCTAGCGAAACTTAGACTGATGTATTTGTAGCTATATTTATAATGCTCCCTAGGTCTCTGAAATATTACTGACAATTTTGATACTGATATCCCCTTTAAAATATAAATACATTTCTGTTTTTAATTGAAAATGAAGTTACATTACAACATTTGTGAAAGTCAGTGTGTTGTAAATGGGTAGGACTAGAATGTGAATTTTTCCTATTAGGCTTAGGTAGCTTCTTATACTTGGTCCCATAAGAAAAGTAATTATTTTTCTTTCTCTAACAAAATGTTTGTGAGGATCTTTATTTTTTTAAAAAAAATCCAAATTAGAATAATTCAAGATTTTAATAAAGAAAAAACTTACAAAACATGAGATTCAGAAAATCATAAGAATACAGTGAACATTTGCTACTAGGAATTGTCAAGTTTTTAACATTGTAAACTCCAAGAGAGGCTCCAAGAGAACACAGCTTTGTTGGAAACAGTCAGCCCAAGAGAACCTTACAAGAATGAAGGTGGCAAAGAAAAGGCACCCAGCTCTCTCTCTATCCCTTTCCTACTCGCTATGGAGCCTCATTATATGAATCCAAGCATAAACCAAAGAACACAGGACTTCACTGATGTAATCTATGAGCCTCTCAGGACCTAGAGTCTAGTAGAAGATGGAGAGTACATCCAGTGAGGGGAATGGAGATAAAGGTCTCTGGTGAGGAACATCCTTTCTCCCTCTCAAATTTACTTTTGTTTCTCATGCTCGTAAGTGAGCTTTTGTTTTCCACACAGGTGACACACAAGTACTCCTCAGCACTATATCATCAGGGTCATATTCCATTGAAACCTGGCCTGTTGTCTGCTAATAATATTTTTCACAAAAAAATGAGGAAAATTGTAATTAAGGAACATAAAAATATCTGCAAAAGTCTGTTCCTGAAGTTTATTAAAAGGCTTAATAGGTAGTTATTTACTTTGAACATTCTGAACATTGATCACTCTTGCCACTAATTTGACACAGGCTTGTTGTCCTTAAAAAACAAACTCAGATTTAAATGCAGAGAGTACATGTGGACATACTCAAGATAAATAACTAAGACGTGAAGAAACAGATGAGGAACATGGGAGAATTTAAACAGTTGTGATGCCTGTGGCTAACTTTGGAGCCTGATGCTTCTTTGGAGTTATTCTACATTATGGCCTTGAGACAGGCCTTCGTATCTCTCTGTTGACCAATTGGTGGATAGAGCTATCTCCAGAAAGGGAACATGATTTTATGAGTGGCCTGTCCAACTAAGAGCAAGTCCTGAGCAGGAGCTCAGTTGAACCTTTGCTGCCAAAGTACTTAAGAGTCTGGAAAATGAGAACCCCAGTCCTCAAAAGTCAAAGAAGCTGGGCAGCAAACAATGGTCTTTCTGTTCTCAGTGTTTTTATAGATACCTTGGGAGTTGCTGTCCATGCCTAGCAATCATTGGTGTAACAATCAGATCATCCAGTAAATCAAACACATTCTTCTCCTTTATGACCGCAAAGGAATTAAGCAGATACCCTGTTAAACTGGCGACCCCCCCTTTCATTCGTTCTATATACACTTGTGCCTCCCAGAGCACATACATTTAGGGCTAAGACATACCATCTCTATGTTTTAATGCTGATGTGCAATAGCCCATTTTATGACTGGGCTGATACAATAACAAACAGTACAGCCTGAAAATATGGCTCCCTTTCATAAATTCCTACCTTCACTCACTGCTTTTCAGAGCACTACAGAGGGGTGTAAATTTTCTAACAAAATTAGAAAAAGAAACACAACATCATCACATTACATCTAAAGTGTCCATGCTGGGATTTCATTTGTTTGAATTATCCATAACAGATACTTTAAAAAGTCACTGGCTATGTTAGGTTATTAGGCTCCAATGGGAAGGTAGTTGAAATGAAAACCAGGCTTCTTATAGTATTTTTTTAAATTTGAGATCTAAATCATTCCTAGCAGCTTGCAGGTCCAGATAAGTGGATGTGTTTGAAAGAGATGACCAAAGATAGTGTGTGTGTGTGTGTGTGTGTGTGTGTGTGTGTGTGTGTGTGTGTGTGTGTTTGTGTGTGTGTGTGTATAGGATATGTATATGTCTCTTTCACTGATTAAGGTGAAATAACTTATCCTTTATTTCAATAGGATTACCTTACCACGAAACACTAAGGATTTCAGTTATGGATACCATTGAGCTTAATTAACATCTGTCTTCTGGTATTTGGTATGAATATTTCTTAACAAGATATTTCCAACTTTAAACAATTCTACCATTTTTTCCCCTTTGGCAATTCCTTTTTTTTTTTTTTAGATGTTTTCTTTATTTACAATATCTCCTTCCCCAGGTTCCCCTCCAAAAGAAAAAGAAAAAGAAAAAAATTAGAAAAAAAATAAAAATAAAAAAAAAAACTAAAACTAAAATAATCCCCTGTTCCCTCCTCCCTCCCCCTGCTCACCACCCTACCCTCTCCCACTTCCTGGCCCTGGCATTCCCCTCCACTGGGGCATAGAACCTTCACAGGCCAAGGTCCTCTCCTCCCATTGATGACTGACTTGGCCATCCTCTGCTATACATATGTTGCTGGAGCCATGAGTCCCCCCATGTGTACTCTTTGGTTGGAGTTTAGTCCCTGGGAGCTCTGAGGGTACTAGTTAGTTCATATTGTTGTTCATGCTAAGGGACTGCAAACCATTTAGTTCCTTGGGTCATTTCTCTAGCTCCTTCATTGGGGAGTCTGTACTCCATCCAATGGTTGGCTGTGAGCCTCTACTTCTGTATTAGTCGTGTATTGTCAGAGCCTCTCAGGAGACAGATATCTCAGGCTCCTGTCATCTAGCACTTGTTGGCATCCACAAGAGTGTCTAGATAATTGCAGGCTGGTACAACCACTCTGGAAATCAGTTTGGTGGTTCCTCCAGAAATTGGACATAGTACTACCAGAGGATCGAGCTATACCACTCCTGGGCATATACCCAGAAGATGCTCCAACATGTAATAAGGACACATGTTCCACTATGTTCCTAGCAGCCTTATTTATAATAGCCAGAAACTGGAAACAACTCAGATGTCCATCAACAGATGAATGGATAGAGAAAATGTGGTACATCTACACAATGGGGTACTACTCAGCTATTAAAAACAATGAATTTATGAAATTCTTGGGGAAATGGATGGACCTGGAGAATATCATCCTGAGTGAGGTAACCCAATCACAAAAGAAGATCAGAATATTCTACCCAATTCTATCATTTTTTAATTAGTGTAAAGACTTCAGTGTAAATACTTGAGAAGATAATTCAGACTACATTCCTTTGACTCCCTATATCCACTGACTCAAGTCTTCATTTTGAAAGGAACCCTAGGTAACTCAAATCTACATCAAACTTGCAAAGCATGGCCAAAGATCAGACAGGTGAGAAGGTATGGTACAGCCTTAAGACAAATCCAAGTAAACATGTGCTTGTTCTGAAAAGGAATAACTAAAGCTTGAGACCTGTTCTTGCCAGGTAGAAGAATTATAAGTCTGAAAATCGAGCACAAGCTTTCCCATATAGGCCTGAGAATGAGCAAGCAAGCTGTTGAACATTCTGGGAACTAGCAGGCCAAGAAGAGATAGATAAGACATGTCTGGGTGGGCTCAGGCAAGCAGGGACCTGTCTGGGCAATATGACCCAACTGAATGATAAGGTATGGTTGGAGGCCAGCCAGATGCCCTGCTGCCTCAATACCACCCTTAGGAATTTCCCTATGCTCTCTAGCTGGATTTGAATTAGCCAATCATGTATAGGCTATGCTGATTCCTTTGTTCCCCTAGACCTCCTTCCTATAAAAACCCCTAACCCCTGAGCCTCAGGGTCGATCCCTCTGTCTCCTGCGTGAGATATGGGTCCACCTGGATCTCCGATATTAAAACTACCTAGTGTGTTTACATCAAGATGGTCTCTCGTGTTTCCTTGGGTGCCCATTCTCCCGAGACTTGAGTGAGGGTCTCCCTACGGGGGTCTTTCAGTTCCAAGTGGATAAATTTCTCCCTCCCACACATAAGAATGATGGACTTCCCCATCATGGCCCATTTCTTAGTATGAGGTACTTGGAAAAGCCAAGTAATGAACTGATGCTTATAATACAACTTGCTGGTCTCCAGCCTTACACGCCCCATGAATTCATGAGATAGAAGATACCTCTGATTCTGCAACAAGCAGAATCTAGTCCTCCAAAGGTTTTCATAAGTGGGTGTTAGTAGCTAGGGCTTATTTTTGCTTATGTGTGTACCTCTAGAATTATAAACAAGTTGGGAGAACCCGACAATCTTATAATCGCTCTTATTATCATCCCTGCAACATACCATAAGCACTCAATCTCCTTTCATCTGCATTTCATCTAATGTCATTAGAACAACATGCAGTACTAAATCAGTACTAGTATCGGGGTGACCCATATTCCATCTCTTAAAACAAAGAACTTTTCTCCATTTAGAATTTGCTTATATTAGTAATTCCATTTAGAAGTTTCATTTTGAAGGTCTCTCTCCTACAGCAAATTCCTCAGCCAATTATCTTATTAGCTAAAATCAAATAAAGCAAACATAAAACCTCAACGTTCCCCATGAAAGGCTGAGTTAAACTGAGATTTGACAACAGATCCTACAAAGGAGTATTGCGTTGATCAATCCTACTGGCAGCAGTCAGTTAAAAACTGGCTAGGATTCGGGGAGGCACTGCGTGGAGTTCTACCCACAGAGTTGGAAAGTGCTATAGATAAACTGCCTGAAAGAAGTGAAAGTTGGGAGTCAAAGCAAGCCATCCATCATCACAAAGGAAGTGGGTGATAAATACTCTGACTTTTTCATCCTGCTTTCCTCTTAAGTGCATCAGGGGTTGCTACTGGCCAACCATTAGAAGAAAGACCATTTATGTATTTCATTTCAGTCTTCCTAGAGCAAAGAAGAAAATGCAAAAACATGGAGAATAGATCCATACATGCAAGCATATTTATCAAGTACACTGCAATTTAGGAGAACATTTTATGCCAGAATAAAGTAAAAACTAAACCAAAAGTATGCTTATTAAAAAGAGAACACAAGAAGAAGATAGAATTTTAACAATATCAAGTCGTTTTAAATTTTATTTAGTTTGGAAATTGGGGGGGAGGGTATTTCCAGGACAAGATAGAGACCTGGGATAAGGGAGGTGCCCAAGAATCAATGAGGATTACCTTAACTATGAGTCACAACGCTGGGGATATGGAACCTAAAGTAGCCATCTCCTGTAGCCAGGCAGGAACCTCAAGGGAGCAAGGGAGACACCAGCCCACCCACAAAGCTTTCAACCCAAAGCTTATCCTGTGTATAAGAAATGCAGGTAAGGAGGATGGAGCAAAGACTGAGGGAATGGCTAAACAATAACTGGCACAACTTGAGATCCATCCCAAGGGCAAGCACCAATCCCTAACACTATTAATGATACACTTGTATGCTTGCAGACAGAAGTATGTTGTCTTCTGAGAGACTCCACCCAGCAACTGATTCAGATAGATATAGACACCCATAGACAAACAATGAAAGGAGCTTGGAGGACTCCTATTGAAGAATAGGAGGAAGGATTGCAGGCCCTGAAGGGGATAGGAACTCCACAAGAAGACCAACAGTGTCAATTAACTTGGACTCTTGGAACTCTCAGAGTCTGAACCACCAACCAAATAATATACAGGGGCTGTACCTAGGCCTCCCTGCACATTTGTAGCAGATGTGCAGCTTGACCTTCTTCATGTGGGGCTATCCCAAAAGTTGATGCCTGTACGTGGTTTATGTTCTTGCTGAGCTGCCTTGTCTGGCCTCAGTGGGAGAAGAGGCACCTAGCCTAGCAAGGGACTTGAAGTGCCAGGATGGGGTAGGGATACTCAGGGGACCCCATCCACTAAGAGGAGAAGGAGAGGCAAGGTGGGGAAAGTTTTTGGGAGGCGTGACTGGGAAGGAGACAGTGAGTGGGATGTAAAGTGAATAAGTACAAAAATAAAATAAAATTTAAAAATTTTTATTTAGTTTTATTTTATTGTATGAATACTTTGCCTGTATGTATGTCTATATACCATCTATGCACATGGCTTACCGAAGCTGATACAAGGTATCAGATCCCCTGGAAATGGAGTTACAGACGGTTGCAAAACACCAAGTGGGTGCAATGAGTCAAACCTGGGTCGTCTGGAAATTAGAAGAACCTGATGTTCTCAGCATCACTAGAGTAACATTCTTTGATTTTTTTAAACCAGTTTTGAATTCCTTTTTACCAAGCCATGTGCTTACCCTTAACATCATGTCAAGAACAAAATGTTACCTGGGTCAACAGAAAATGTTATTCCCAAAACAAGTGTTACATCAGAGCCAAGCACAAAATTCACGAGACCTTAAATGAGGGAGCTTAGGCAGTCTATTGGATGCAGGAAGTTCCCAACTGACAATTATCTATTCAGATTGTTAAGGACTAACAAGCAAGTGACAACTAACTCTTGTGAGAGATTCATTCAGAAGAAACATTATAGACAAAGACAATATACAAAACACAGAATGTTTCAATGCATTATGTCTAAGATAATGTGCACTTTATAACAATGAATACCCATGAGGTCAGTAACAAATTACAGCAAGCTCTTTACATGCTAAAATACAACCATCTGTAACTCCAGTTCCAGGGGATATTTGAAGATAGATATATAGATATAACATTTCCCTAAATGTTATAGAGAATGAATGGGGAAGATTTAGGAAACATAAGACTTTGGAATAGACTGGATCTGAAAAGAAATTCTCCTGATCATTTGCCATATTTCTTCCTAGACAATGCTAAGTACACCCTGAACATCTTTGCGATGGAGACTCTACTTGTGGAGTTAAAGAGATGGTTAGCAGTTAAGAGTACTTGATGTTTTTGCAGACCTGGGTTTGCTTCCCAGAACCCAAACTTGTCAGCTCACAGCTGCCTATAACTCAACTTCCAGAAAACCCAATGCCTTCTGCATTCCACAGGTGTGAATATGGTGAAAATACACACACTCATACACATTAAGGCAAATACTAAGGGAATCATTTATCCTGGGTTTTATTTTAGATTTGAATATGAACTTTATTTTGGAATCACAGAAAAAAATTAGAAATATAAAAAGTCCTCATGTCACCGTTCCCTCTCTTATTAATGTCTTACATTATTCTAGGGTAACTGTTATAGTTTAGAAAACAAATTTGTTATATTATTAGTTTTTAATTATTTCCTTTATTTTTCTCAGATAATTTTTAAAGATTTTAAACAGTATAAGTTTATTCAAATCGAAGAATTTATGATAAATCTATGTAAGAAACAAACATTTCTTCCTTTTATTGTAAATATAATATATTCATTTTTGTGCATGAAAAATTGTTATGGTTTATTAAGGCAGAATAATCAAATAAAGCTCATGAATATGCACATCATAGATGGACATTTAATATAGACAGGTAGATATACCAATTTAAATGCTAAGCCTTATTTCTTCCAAATTGAAAAGACCCTTAAAATAAGGAGAGCGAATGTATAAGAAAGGAACAATCGACCAGAGTGACTAAAGTAACAGTGATCAGTCATAGCAATAGTGTTCACAGATGAGAGAAAATTGGAGCAAGAAAAATTGATTGTGTCCTCCTTAAAATCTTTCATACTGTAGATGAAGACAGATCCTTGAGACATGATATAAACATAAGCACTTTTATTCCTATAGGAGGGTAAAAATGATGAGGCCATCTTGGACTACATAATAAGAGCTTCCAATAAATAAAGAAACACCACAGAAACGTATCAGACATAAAGACCAAGTGCAGCAGAATCTGAGGCTCAGTACTTACAAAGGCTAACCTGCCAGGAATATAGTAAGAGTTACATTCACGATGACAAGAAGCAATACTGAGCAAGAAAACTAAAGACCGAAGTTCAACAGAATAGCTTCCTGGGAAGCATGCTTAACTTGAATCCTAGTGGCAGGAAAAAAATGGCAAGAGTTTGCAGGAGCCAGGTGGCTGTACTATATTAAGGCTCTTGTACAAGCCTCAGGGAGGACTCTTACTTAGTTCTGTACCTGCTACAGCTCTTTTATAGGACAGAGAAGTGGCATTCCTTCACCCTTGTCATCAGCTGAGCATCTATGGAGACCTAGCTATAAGTATTCCTCACCCTTGACTGACCAGCATAATAGCTCCTATGTTTATGGTGTGAGAGCCTTGGGCCTAAAAGCCCTTCCAATTTCTCCACTCTGACTCTCTATAGACTTCCATTTTCTTCAATTTCTGTTCTCTTTCCTCTCTGTACCAATCATATCTCTGTGTCTTTAACAATATCCATAGCAATCCCCCTGCTAGACTACCAGGGGGCATGGTCCATATCCAACCAAGGGGAAAATGATTACTGGGTCATTGATCATTCCTTCGGACTAGGAAACTTAAATATTTCATAATGAGGGGAAAGAAAACTGCCAATCAGAAAGGTGTATTGCCACAAAACCTTCATTTATGTATAAGAAAGTGAATACCAGAAAGAACACTCACAATAAGAAATGAATGGACATGACAAACACATTAATAGTGAGTTTAATAGGTTTTCACAGTGCTTAATACATGCCCAGTGCCCTAGAGTGAAATGAGTCTCCTTCGCCTGTTTCAATTGATGTTTTACTAATTGCAATTAGGGATCTTCAAGTGATACTCTTTTATAATTGCGGAAAATTAAAAATAAATATACTTTCTCAATTTAATTTTGTCTTTAAGTTTCCTCAATACTTTCCTTGTCAGACAGTCATTGTTTTCCTCTTCATTACAGAGCAAACAAGCAATGTGACAATATCAGTAAATTGGACCCTTGTACAATTGACTATTTTATGTCCTATTAGAACCTTAGTCCAGCTTTCATTTAGGGTTGATTTGTCTCCAATTAGATATTAGCCAAATAAGTTCTTCTCTAAGATTTTTTTAACTCAACAAAGGCAAATAAGCCTGTCTTATGTGTATAAGTTACATTTCTCATAGAAGCATGAGTAGCCATGTGTCATAAGTTTTGCTAAGAGCTTCTATTGTCAAAGGGAATGATGAGATGGAAAATTGTAGCATCTAGCTCACTGCACAGGGACAATTAAATGAAAGAATACATGAAGATCTTCTCTTCTTAGAGCTATTTGCTGCATATGCTTCCATATAAAGACAGTCTGTACAAAACTGTGATACCCACTAAGCAAACATGAGAGATCCACAGAAACCTCCCATCCAACAATAATGAATGGACATTTAAAATTAAGAACCTACACAATGGAGCTACTCAGCTATTAAAAACAATGAATTTATGAAATTCTTAGGGAAATGGATGGATCTGGAAAATATCATCCTGAGTGAGGTAACCCAATCACAAAAGAACACACATGGTATACACTCTCTGATAAGTGGCTATTAGCCCAGAAGTCCGGAATACATGAAGTACAATCCACAAACCACAAGAAACTCAAGACAAAGGAAGACCAAAATGTGGACACTTCATTCCTTCTTAAAAGGGGAAACAAAATACCCATGGAAGGATTTGCAGAGACTAACTATGGAGCAGAGACTGAAGGAAGGACAAGCCAGCCTGAAATAGCTGTCTCCTGAGAAACTCTGACAGTACCTGACTAACACAGATGTAGAGGCTCACAGCCATCCATTGAACTGAGTACAGGGTCCCCAATGAAGGAGCTAGAGAAAGGACCAAATGAGCTGAAGGATTTGCAGCCCCTTAGGACTAACAACAACATGAACTAACTAGTACCTTCAGAGCTCCCAGGGACTCAACCACTAACCAAAGAGTACACATGGTGGGACTGATTGCTCCGGCAGCATGTGTATAGTAGAGGGTGGCTAAGTCAGCCATAAATGGGAGGAGAGGCCCTTGGCCCTGTGAAGGTTCTATGCCCCAGTGTAAGGGAATGCCAGGGCCAATAAGTGGGAGAGGGTAGGGTGGCAAGCAGGAGGTGGGAGGAGGGAACAGGGGTTTGTTCTTGTTGTTGTTTTATGGGTTTTTTTGGAGGGAGGGGAAACTGGGAAATATGACATGTAAATAAAGAAAATAATAAAAAAAAAAATAAAATCAAGAACCTTTGGATTCCAATAGATAATAAAGAAGCACACAGATTTGAGTGATATAATCCTGGGAAAATGATCTGATCTTTCAAATAAATAGTGAAACTACTGGTGAGTACAAGAAAATCACTTTTACTTTAAACATGGTGAATATGAAGTATCTGTAAGAGACAAAGTGGAGTTAACAAGTGGCAAAATGGAGGTAAATTCAGTTGATGGAGGAATATTAAAAACTGATTCTAGCACTTGTGAAACTTATGCAAAGACCAGGTACATTTTTCTTTACTCATTGAGAAATTTGTTAAAACCTAGATATCACACACACACACACACACACACACACACACACACACACACACACACCTACCTATATATCCATATATATAGCTATAGGATGCTTCATTTATTATAGTGATAAAGTGTAGTGGTTGTAATAGTGACTGTGACCCATAAAGACAAACACACTCACCACGTAGCTCTTACAGAATGGTTTGTCTGGGTCCTTTTCCACCCTCTTGATTTTGTGCAATGGTATTTGTGTTTTGAGTTCTTTTTATACATTTTCTCTTCATCAAAGCCATTTGCTAAGTAAAGAAATGTCAGCTTTCTTTTTCATGAAACCACATTAACGATTCCTCCGAGATTTTAGCATCTTCCTGTCCAAAAGTGTGCCATTGAGTAATTATAATCCAAATGAACAGTGAGCCCTGTGCTATATCAGTAACAAAACTTGCAATACCAAAACAAGGGAACAGAAAAAAATAAATTAATTCATATGAAAAAGAGTTGAGATGTCCTTACAGAAAATATAGCATAAGAAAAGCCTTACAGGGCGATTGAGGCACAGACAAACCAAAATATCATTGGTGAGGGTTGTGGAAAGAAAGGAAATAGGTAGAATATAAGGTAGGGACTTAGACCACCGGGAAATGAGGATAGGCCATGGCTGCAGTGAAAGACAAACCATTCACACTGTTTTGTGATTCAAACTCTGACTGCTTGCAAAGGCTGTGTGTGCATTCTACTGGTGCAAAAAAGGGAAAGTCAGAGTCAGCAAAAGGAAGACCAAGGTAACCTGCTGTGACAAGCAAAGCAAATGAGAAGCGTGTGGTACAAAAATAAACTCTACAACCCTGTGTCTGCCCCTGATGTCAACAGAGGCAGAAGAGACACGCCTAACATCAAACATTTATTAAGGTGATGTCAAGAGATGGTGTTTCGTACCCAGGAATACAGGCTGGGGATATGATTTACAAAGGACAATAAAAGACGTATGAATGTAAAGGGTGATAAAAAATAGCTAATAAAACTTTATATAATGCAATTACATAAATCTGATATAAACATGAAATTCTCTCCAAAGAATAATATATACTAATCTGATATTGATTTGATAAAAAAAAAAAAAAAAAAAAAACAAAAAAACACGAATGTGAGGTAAAAGTTTAATTTACATCGCCTTAGGCTGTGACACATAAGTGATGACCTCATACTTCTTTACTTTTCCATAAAAGTCTTGATTATGTGGATTTCAAAGGCTTCAAAATGCTTACCCTTGCTTTAATACCCTTGCTTTGTATTAGTGTGGCTATTTACACAATTTCTATAATGTGCCAACTACAGTTTTCAATACACAAACTGAGTGCTCAAGAAATAGCATATCACCTTCTTTATCTCCATTTTATTTCTTTTCAAATTGTCCTCTTTCACTCTTAGGATTAGCCCCATCCTCATGGCAATCTCATGGTTCTGTCAGGTAACTGTAGGGGTGGAGTGCAGACAGAATACTAGCACACTAACACAGCATCTTGACTCAATCCCAGATACAGTAGGAGAATGTTCACTCTAGGGGTCAATCACTTCTGCTCACAGGCATCCTCTCCGCCCTTAACACGTGTCTCTTTCATGTCTTTCATCCTTCCTCAGCTTCCATGAAGTAACACAGGCCGAGCAACCTTTGAGAGGCTGTCCTTGGTGCTCGGCAATAGAATTACAAGCTGCCAGTGCTACTTTGGTGTGTTTATTTGACTCACTCTGCAGAGGTACTTCTTGGGAAAGAGAAAATAATCTCTCCTGAACCAGGAGTCACAGTCCACTTACTCATTTCATTCCTACCAAGACAGCCTGTTTTGCGAGTCTTTGAGATAAAAGCCTCTTCAAACTAGTCTAGTTGGCTCCTTCTGCCTCCTTTCCTGTGGGAACCCAGGAAACTGTGGGAGTTCAGGAGCGTGAGTCAGTGGCTTCAGAGCTGGAAACATACTTGGTCAGCTTATCCAGTGTATTTTGCAACCCCAAGGCCAACAAGAGGAACTGCAGAACTATGTGATTAAAGACAAGAGGGTTGAACAAATAAGGAAGTTAATCCACAATAATAAAAATTGAGTTTGTAATGTTGGTAAAGAATGAAAAGGAGGAAAATCTTGTGTCCATTGGTGATAAGTACGAATCCATAGTTTGTTTTGGTACAAATTAATAAGAATGGGATAGGCAATTGTCTACAAATGGATACATTTTCCAGCTTTCCCCAAGAAGTCTTAAACCAGGAGAAGACTGTCTCTAAATGAATAGCCCTGTCCCAGGATGTAAGTCCATTCTCCAATAAAAGAATCCAGCTTGTTCCCACTGTCCTTATTGTGGTTTAAATGGCTGATTCTAGGGCATAGGTGAGGAAAGTGTGAAATTAAATGAAATGTATGGATGTAGCTCAGTGATCTGACTGGTAGATAAAAGGAATCACAATTCCATAGAGAAAGGGCAAGATTAATCCATCACACTTTCTGTAGGCCGAATACGATAATGTCATTTGAAGATTAGATGGAAATACCAAATGAAGGGGATGTTGACTTGAAAAGTCCCACTGACTTAAGCAGAAAATTATTAGCATCAAAACAATAGTAATAGCAATAACAGCATTGCACTAAGACTATTTGAATAAATTATGGATTAGAGGAAATTGCTGTCTTATTTTATAATGTGAGCTAATATAGACAGACTAGAAGAATAAAAAATTACTATTTAGCAAACATTTCTAAATGGCTAAAAACAGGATAATAAGATGATTCGGGGCTTTTGGAATTTGCCACCAAGCCTGATAACCTGAGTTGTATCCTTAGGATACACTGTGGAAGAAGAGAACTGACTTGGAAGTTGTTCTCTGATCTTCACACATGCATTGAGACATGCATATGCCTCCCACATAAATAAATGTTAATGAATAATAACATTTATCTTTTTAGATAAATTAATGGAATTTTTAAAACAATAATGGACAGAAGAAATAGATATATAGTTTTCCAAAGAATTAATGTCAAATGTGTGGATAAAGCATGTGAGCCTAGTACTCTGGAAGCTGAGACAAGAAGCAAGTTGGAGACCAGCCTGGGCTGTATAGTGTAACACTTACTCAATAGATAAAGCATGAAAATAGCCAACAATCACATCATAAGATATTCAATGCCATTATTCACAAATTAAAAAAAAAATGAACCACAATGGTCTACCGCTAGCATAGCTGTTAAAACAACTAAAATTAAAAAAGACAGACATCACTCTCTGATAAGTGGTTATTAGCCCAGAAGTTCAGAATACAGGAAGAACAACCCACGAACCACAAGAAACTTAAGAAGAAGGAAGACCAAAAGGTGGACATTTCATTCCTTCTTAAAAGGGGGAATCAAATACCCATGGAAGGAGTTGCAGAGATTAACTATGGAGCAGAGACTGAAGGAAGGACAAGCCAGCCTAAATATAGCTATCTCCTGAGAGGCTCTGACAGTACCTGACTAATACAGATGTAGAGGCTCACAGCTATCCATTGAACTGAGTACACGGTCCCCAATGAAGGACTTAGAGAAAGGTTCTATGGAGCTGAAGGGTTTGCAGCCCCTTAGGACGAACAACAATATGAACTAACTAGTACCCTCAGAGCTCCCAGGGACCCAGCCGCCAACCAAGGACTATACATGGTGGGACTGATTGTTTTGGCAGCATGTGTATAGTAGAGGATTTCAAAGCTGGTCATCAATAGGAGGAGAGGTCCTCGGCCCTGTGAAGGATCTGTGCCCCAGTGTAGGGGAATGCCAGGGCCAAGAAGTGGGAGAGGGTGGGGTGGCAGGCAAGGGGATGGGGGACGCAACAGGACTTTGTTGTTCTTGTTGTTTTTGTTTGTTTGTTTGTTTTTTGGAGGGGAACCTGGGAAAGGAGAAATTTACATGTAGATAAAGAAAATACCTAATAAAAAAATCAAAAAAAAAAAAAAAAAAGACAGGCATCAATCAGTATTGGTGGGGGAAAATGATACCTTTACATGTTGTTTAGGGGTTACTTCAAAATTATGTAGCCAGATTAGAAAAGATTGTCCTTGCTTCTCAAGAAATTTAATGTAGAATTATCCATAGGACCAGCAATCCCACTTGTGGATATACAATCAAGAAAAATAAGACATATGTCTACACAATACTTGAAAAATGAGTGTTTTATAGAAGTATTATGCACAATACCATTCACAAAATGTGGCATATCCATGCACTAACAGTTGTGCTGTGATGTACAACACTAATAGATTTGGAGAACATGCTAAGTAGAAGGAGTCAGTTAGAAAAGACCATTTTTGGTGTGAGTCTATGATAGAAAAATATCAAAATATGCACATCTATGCAGATAGAATACTCCTGAATATGGAAGGAACAGAAAGCATGAGGATTGTGGATGGCAGCTAAAATCTATGAGTTGCTATTGTTGAGGTGAGAAATTTCTCTATAATTGATTGCAATGATTTCTGTAAACCTAGGGTCTACTACACTACCTACACTATCAATCTACTAAGTAACTACTATCTAACTACTAACTACTAACTATTTAGCTATCTAATTACTAACTACCTACACTAGGAACCACTAAAACATCCACTTTAGGAGACTCAACGGCCTGACTTAAGAATTACATCACAGAAAAATTATGGAACATTTTTAAAACTAAAAGGATAGCCTAGATTACAAATTTTATTCCTACTATTTATTGTTTTCATGAATATAAAGCTTCATGAAATCCTTTAACAAAATCTCATCCTTCAGTCTAAATCTAGAATTATGGCAAAGGAAAACCTATAACTGGATTTCAAGCTAACAATATTATCTTGTATCCTCTGTCTGCAGCCTGAATTACATTGCCTATACAACAGTTTCAGCATCAGCTCTGGACAAGACCCAAATGCATATTCACACTGCAGGTGATAGGTAAGAATTACCACACCTTCACAAGTTAAAGACATCAGACTCTATGTACAGCTCATGGCTCTCTTTTGCTATAGTTATATTGTTGCTTGGAGGGCAATGTTCAGCTATAAAGTTTCTTTTTCACAGGACCATCTTTTCTTTGAAACATCTAAACCACATATAAAGAAGTCCCTAGAAAGAAACATTTGCATAGCTACTGTGTCAAGTGCCTTGTCTTGGACATAAAACTGGTTATCTGATGACAAGACGACCAGTTGGAGTTATTCTTTGAAGAAATACCTGATGTGTAGAAACAGAAAGGCTGCACACTTGTTACATTCTCAGTGACAAATTCATGTCAGTTTCTATAATCTCTTCACCCCAGTGTCAACTCTGCAGAACTCAGGATTTAATGAGCAAAATGTAAAGAAGAAATGTGGTGTTCTTCATTATTTTATCCTGCTTTTAGTTAATATAAAATAAGGCTATGGTCTCTTTGTGTTACACCTAGAAGGTATAAAATAATAATTTTAATAATACAAGTTATATAAGTAGATAACTCTAAGAATCTTGCTCCTGTGTATTATCAGGATCTATCACTAAGACCTACACTTGGCAAAGTTCAGAGTCTCCATCTTTATTACTGAAAACAACTCTGGAAATTATTTCCAAATTTTTTTTGCTTAGATGTTTACCATACAGAAATTCAGAACTATAAGTAATTAGTCATATTGGATCTATTGCTTTAAGGTTTAATTAAATATATTTTGGCTGAAAATACTACTTTTATTGTATTTTCACAAAACAAAAAAAAATAAGACTTTAAAGATATGCTCAAATTACTGCCCAATTGCTATTAAATAATTAAAATCATAAGTATTTTTAAATAAGCCAATGCTATAAATAATATTTCTTGCTATTGCTTCAATTTAGTAATCTCTTTGTAAATGTACAATTTTATAGTCATCATTAATTATTGAAGTACTTTAATTTTGAGGTAATGGCCACATATTTCAATTATAAATGTAATTTCAGCAAAGAAAACATTTGTGAAGATGTTTTTCCATTTCAGCTTTATTTTGGAGACTTGCTCATCTCTAGTGCATATTCAGACATAGATGCAATGGTGAATTAATAGTAAATGATTATTGAAAATACATTGGGGATGTATATCAATAATCACGAATATAAGGCTTCATGAAATCCTTTAACAAAATCTCATCCTTCAATCTAAAGTTGCCTATATATGAAGCCTCTTTATTTAGTATTTAGTATTGCAGACAATGATATCAAAGGTAAGGTTGAAAAGGTATTTGTAGCTAACCACAAAACCAAAAGGTAAACATTGGTATGCACTGAAGAAAGAGCCTAGAGAGCTAAAGTCCCTCCTGGCACTGTGCTGATAATTTCCTCGGCACTGTATCAAGTCTGTGGTCCAGATATTTCCATGAAGGGACTGTGAACCTTACAGTTTGTCTCAAAGCAATACATACAGACATAAAGTGAGATTCTTAATGTTGGATTTTATAGGTAGGCAACATCACTAGTAGTTTCCTTCTGGTCTGGCTACATCAACTTACTAATCATATGTGCCCACTTTCACAACTGTAATTCAACCTGAAAGCACAATTTTCAGACCACATCAGAGAGTTCTCAGCATAGTTTCTTCCACTTTCTTTATTAGCTTTTTATTGTATCTCACTCTGTTTCTAAAACTGACTAGCTCTCATCAACTGAGCTGTTGAGAAGAAACTGGACATAAGTAACTCAGACCTTTACTCTGCTCCTTCCCAAGCACTTAGTTAACAGACCGTAGAGAGAAGGCAGAAATCAGGACTTATGGAGAGTAAAAGGGCTTTACTATGTCTTGAAGACGTTAATACTTTTAAGTTAGAGGTCCACTCTTAGTGTCTATACACTTCTTTCCTTGCCTTGTGCTGTTTAAGCTATTGCACAACTTCAGTGACTGCATTCATACCGACAACAAAGCAAATGGTGAATCCTGCTTCACTCTGAAGTCAGGGTGAGAGAGAGCTGATCCAGGAACAATCTTCTTCTTATAGGTTTCATTATAAACATACTTTATTTCAAACTCTGACGATATTTAAAGTGAAGATAGAGGGGGAAATTCCCAGGATCCACTACATCTTAAACTATTTGAAGCACAGAAGTGAACATACAGGAAACAGATCTATTTAAGTGCTTTGTCAATACCGCCTTAAATACTGCCACTGGGCTTTATAAAATTTTTAAGACTTAGGTTTCTTCTTTTTTATGGATGCTTTGGAGCTAAATTTAAGTTTTTGTTAGCAATTTGATGACTGGGGCAGTTTTTTTAAGTTTGAGTTATTGCCTGACAAGAGTTGAAGAGTTCTAACACCCTCCTCAAGAGCATCCACAGAGATTTCCCTATTGTCTCTTCTGAGTTATGTGAGAGACACAGCCACAGTATCTTACTGGCTCTTCCTGATCTGCCTTAATCATGTTTCCTTTGGCAAAGAACAAGTCGGGAAAGGATATGGGATGAATAAAAACGCTCATGAGCTTTTACAAAATAAATCCATGGGTTTGTTTGAAAAACAAACATTAAATGTTGTTTCAGGAGAGTCTTGTCATTGCAAAAGAGGCTGTAAAGCAAAAAACATCTTGACATCACCCCTGCATGTTCAGTTTACAGCAAGATTTACAAGGAAAATTCTTTCTTGTTTTTCTGTTTTTCTCTTTTTTAATAACAGTTGTTATACTGATCTACACCAGACATATAAAACATCAATATATGCCTGTGTATATTCCATAGTATAATTGTGACAAAGGTTACCTGTAACACAAAGCATATATCTAATTTTAATGTATAATTAATAAAAGCCAAGAAAAACAGCTCCAAGTGTTTGAGGACCCTAAAATTTTGTCATATTTCCTTTGTGAGAAACAGGACATATTCCACATATTCTTCTTCATTTTCCCAGCAAAGTAGATTAAACTAGTAGCAAAGAAATGTACCAACACTGGGCAGTAGAGATGAGCCCCCAACAAAGACACAGCAGAGGACTGCTGGGTCTAGACTCAGTCAGAGAACATGCATCTAACCCTCAAGAGACTGAAGGCCCCAGCACATATAGAGGTCTGGTTGGGTGGGGGTAGAAGATGGAGATATCCTCATAAAGACATGGGGTGGGGATGAGGTATGAGATGTGGAACAGTCAGAGGGTGTATCAGGGGTGGGGGAATAAAATCTGGAGTGTAAGAAAATAAATAAATGAGTAAATAAATAAAAGATTAAAAAAGAAGAAATGTGCTCCAGAAATAGGTACAGTTTGGTTGGGCTGTAGGCAATTTTGCTACATTATTTTGTATTCGGGAACACACACCTATTTATCAGAAATTAAGGTATTATAGTGGAGAATAAAGTAAGTGTCCTTTCGCCACCTTGATTCCTTGGAATAGTCATGACCAGGAGTTGACAGTGTTTCCTACTAAGCCCACATGACAAGGCTCAAGCCTTTTCTCCTTAAGGAGCACTGACTTGACATCCATGTTCCTTCCTCTTTGCTTTTCTTCATCTAGACAATAAATTTTAGTTTAACACATTTTTCCCTAACAGATTTTAATTGTTTTCAAGGCACACATTATATTATTTCCATCTTTGAGGAACCAGTGTGTAACTTATAACAATGTCTCATTCAATATCTGCCTAGTAAATACATAAGGGACAATGTAGGAACAAGACAAATTAGGCACTTTCAGTGATAATGAACACTCCGTGAGCCAAGCCCTTTGCTAGACAGATGAGTATGCCATCCAATTACTTTCAATATTGACATAACGAAGTGGACACTTTATAGCTAAAGACATTCATATTAAAAAAGATTGAGAGTTGGGTGCTGTCCCTCACAACTGATGGGTGATGGAGTTTGAACTTTAAAGACAGAAATTTGTGACTGTAAGGTCCACCATTCTCTGACACCTACTGTGTCTGAAGAGCAGCTGACAACCTCACGGTGGAGGCTAGAGAACTCAAAAGCAGAGTTCCCTGGAGATCACTTAGAAACTGCTTCATTTCATTAAGACTCCATGCATGGTTTTCCCTTCAACTCTGTTGCTCCAAGCAATTGCTTCCTGTGTACTGTCTACATTTTCATGCTTGAAAATTTCTTCTCAGACTTCTGTTCTCTCCTCCTTGAGAACTGTAACAATTCCATGCGTCTAATTCTCAATGGATATGAGGTGGAGAGGGCTGACTAATCACAGCACTCATTTCACGTACACTTTAGCCCTCAGTCCAAGCAAAACAAAGTGATTTCATATCCCCTTATAATCCCAAATCCCTTAATTGTTATCCTCCCTATCATAGATAATCATTCCAATAGATTCAAAGTGAATTTGTGTATGACTGTGGATATGCCTCAATTTAAATCACTTCTGTGGTATCATATGACCCTGAGTTTAATGCTCAGCATTCACACCAAAAATAAAGAAGCAGAGAGGGTCCATTGTATGTGCTCTTTTCAAATATAATTTTGATTACTCACTATATCAAACACCATGATTTGATCCTTATATAACTTTATGATCAATAAATCTCAAAAACAAGGCCACATTAAAAGGAACACACTTAAAACATGCCGCAATGGTACATATCTGTGTTCTACTGAAAAAGTATCTTTTATTCATCAGATATAACTGTCCTCTCGGAGACTTACTGCTGAATAAACTCACTTTATGAACTCTGGCTGGCTGGTTCAAATGAGCTGCCTGGCCCAAACTCCACTACAATCTGACTGAGTCAAACTGGCTTTTCCTGGATTCTGACTTAATTGCTCTGCTTGGCCTCACATTAACTCTGACAATCTGTTCTAATCTGGCTCCTTCTTATTCTCTGGCTCATTCTGCCTTCACCTGCAACCTATCTCTGTAAAAAACTGTCCAAGTCAAAACTCTCTCTCTCTCTCTCTCTCTCTCTCTCTCTCTCTCTCTCTCTCTCTCTCTGTCTCTCTCTCTCTCTCTCTCTCTGTGTCTCTGTCTCTCTCTGTCTCTCTCTGT
>JADRCD010210435.1:47097-59912 GCA_019843815.1 Montemys delectorum
CTCTCTCTCTCTCTCTCTCTCTCTCTCTCTCTCTCTCTCCATGCTCTTCCTAAGTAGCCTCCCTTTCCTGTCTGTTCTAGTGAGAGTTGGGCATATCCTATGTCTGGCTCATTCTGTCAAATCTGATTTGTTACTTTGTCTGCTCTTCTAATAGAAGTTACTTTCAAGACATTGCTACTTCCTTCTTGGAACTAACTTTACCTTCATTGTTAAGGATGAAAAATGTGTACTAAGTGTATCTGTATTCTCAACAGAGGAATTAACTATGTGTCTTAGATCACACAGACCTAGAAGGTATTTGGATGTAATCCCTTGCCAGAGCATCCATGTTGCAGGATTAAAATTCCTCTACACTGCTAGACATACCTAAAATACTCTCACCTGCCTTGTATACACTATATATTTTTAATCAGATTGAAAACAAAAGAAAAAGAAAAGCTTTTATGTCACCTAATCTTTAGCTATGGGCAGTAATATTTACAATAATATTTTGAGTGTCTATATATGCCAAGTTATGATAGTTTATTGCTTTGGTTTCTCTCTTGTATCCTACCCACTCCTGCTTTCTGGCCCCAGCATTCCCCAGCACTTGGGAATAGAGCCCTCACATGACCAAGGGCCTCTCCTCCCACTTATGACCAACAAGTCCTTCCTCTGCTACATATGCACCTGGAGCCATGAGTCCCACCATGTGTACTCTTTGGTTGATGATTTAGTCCCTGGAAGCTCTGGGGGTACTGGTTAGTTAATATTCTTGTTCCTCCTATGGGGCTACAAAACCCTTCAGCTCCTTGGATCCTTTCTGTAGCTCCTCTATTGGGGACCCTGTGCTCAGTCCAATGGATGACTGTGAGCATCCACTTCTGTATTTGTCAGGCACTGGCAGAGCCTCTCAGGAGACAGCTATATCAGGATCCTGTCAGTCAGCACTTGCTGGCATCCACAATACTACCTGGGTTTGATGACTGTATATTGGGATGGACCCCCAGATGGGGCAGTTTCTGAGTTGTCCTTCCTTCAGTCTCTGCTCCACACTTTGTCTCTGTAACTCTTTCCATTGGTATTTTGTTGTTCCCCCTTCTAAGAAGGACTGAAGTATCAACACTTTGGTCTTCCTTCTTCTTGAGGTTCATGTGGTTTGTAAATTGTATCTTAGATATTCTGAGCTTCTGGACTAGTATCCACTTATCAGTGAGTGCATACCATGTGTGTTTTTTGTGATTGGGTTACCTCACTCAAAATGATATTTTCTAGTTCAATCCATTTGCCTACAAATTTCATGAATTCATTGTCTTTAATAGCTGAGTAGTACTCCATTGTGTAAATGTACCAGATTTTCTGTATCCATTCCTCTGTTGAGAGACATCTAGGTTCTTTACAGCTTCTGGATATCATATATAAGGCTGATATGAGCATAGTGGAACATGTGGTATAGCTGGGTCCTCAACTAGTATTATGTCTAATTTTCTGAGGAACCGCCAAACTGATTTCCAGAGTGGTTGTACCAGCTTGCACTACCACCAGCAATGGAGGAGTGTTCCTCTTTCTCCACATACTCACCAGCATCTGCTGTCACCTCAGTTTTTGATCTTAGCCATTCTGACTGGTGTGAGGTGGAATCACAGGGTTGTTTTGATTTGCATTTCCCTGATGACTAAGGATGTTGAACATTTCTTTAGGTGCTTCTCAGCCATTCGGTATTCCTCAGTTGTGAATTCTTTGTTTAGCTCTGTACCCCAGTTTTTAACAGGGTTATTTGGTTCTCTGGAGTAGAACTTCTTGAGTTTTTCTATATATTGCATATTAGCCCTCTATCAGATGTAGGATTGGTAAAGACCTTTTCCAAATTTGTTGGTTGCCATTTTGTCCTATTGACAGTGTCCTTTGCCTTACAGAACCTTTGCAATTTTATGAGGTCCCATTTGTCAATTCTTGATCTTAGAGCATAAGCTATTGCTGTTCTGTTCAGGAAATTTTCCCTTGTGCCCATGTATTCAAGACTCTTTCCCACTTTCTTTTCTGTTAGTTTCAGTGAATCTGATTTTATATGTAGGTCCTTGATCCACTTGGACTAGAGCTTTGTACAAGGAAATAAGAATGGATTGATTTGCAATCTCTACATGCTAACTGTCAGTGGAAACAGCATCATTTATTGAAAATGCAGTCTTTTTTTCCATTGGATGGTTTTAGTTCCTTTGCCAAAGATCAAGTGACCATAGGTGTGTGGGTTCATTTCTGAGTCTTCAATTCTATTCCACTGATCTACCATGAAGTTTTTATCACAATTGCTCTGTAGTACAGCTTGAGGTCTGGGATGGTGATTCCCCCAGTAGTTCTTTTATTGTTGAGAATAGTTTTCCCTATCCTAGGTTGTTTGTTATTCCAGATGAATTTGAAAATTGTTCTCTCTAACTCTTTGAAGAATTGAGTTGGAATTTTCATGGAGGTTGCATTGAATCTGTAGATTGCCTTCGGTAAGATGGCCATTTTTACTATATTAATCCTGCCAATCCATGAGCATGAGAGATCTTTCCATCTTCTGAGATCTTCTTCGATTTCTTTCTTCAGAGACTTGAAGTTCTTGTCATACAGATCTCTTATTTGCTTAGTCAGAGTCACACAAAGGTGATTTATACTATTTGTGACTATTGTGAAGGGTATGGTTTCCCTAATTTCTTACTCATTCTAATCCTTTGTGTAGAGGAGGCCACTAATTTGTTTGAGTTAATTTTATAATCCAGCCACTTTGCTGAAGTTGTTTATCAGGTTTAGGAGTTCTCTGGTGGAATTTTTTTAGGTCGCTTAAATATACTATCATATAAACTGCAAATAGTAATATTTGACTTCTTCCTTTCCAATTTGTATCCCTTTGATCTCCTTTTGTTTTCTAATTGCTCTGGCTAGGACTTCTAGTACTGTATTGAGTAGGTAGGGAGAGAGTGGGCCTACTCCCTGATTTTAGTTGGATTGTTTCAAGTTTCTCTCCATTTATTTTGATGTTGGCTACTAGTTTGCAGTATATTGCTTTTACTATGTTTAGATATGGGTCTTGAATTCCTGATCTTTCCAAGACTTTAAACATGAAGGATTTTGTCAAATGCTTTGTTAGCATCTAATGAAATGATCATATAGTTTTTTTCTTTGAGTTTGTTTATATAGTGGATTACACTGATGGATTTCCATATATTTAACCATCCTGCATCCCTGGGATGAAGCCTTTGCATTGATATTCGTAAGGGAAATTGGTCAGAAGTTCTCTTTGTTGGGTCTTTATATGGTTTAGGTATCATAATAATTGTGGCTTTATAGAACGAAGTTGATAGAGTATTTTCTGTTTCTATTTTGTGGAATAGTTCGAGGAGTATTGGTATTAGGTCTTCTTTGAAGGTCTGATAGAACTCTGTACTAAACCCATCTGGTCCTGGGCTTTTTTTGGTTGAGAGACTATTAATGACTGTTTCTATTTCTTTAGGGAATAAGGGGCTGTTTAGATAATTTATCTGACACCTACTTAACTTTGGTGCCTGGTATCTGTCTAGAAAACTGTACATTTCATTCAGATTTTCTAGTTTTTTGAGTATAGGCTTTTGGATCTGATGATTTTTTTTTGGATTCCCTCAGTTTCTGTTGTTATGTCTTCCTTTTCATTTCTGATCTTGTTAATTAGTAAACTATTTCTGTGCCCTCTAGTTAGTCTGGCTAAGAGTTTATCTATTTTGTTGATTTTCTCACAGAACCAGCTCCTGGTTTGGTTGATTCTTTGTATAGTTCCTTTTGTTTCTACTTAGTTGATTTCAGCCCTGAGTTTGATTATTTCCTGCTCTCTACTCCTCTTGGGCATATTTGGCTCTTTTTGTTCTAGAGATTTCAGATGTGCTGTCAAACTGCTAGTGTATGCTTTCTCTCCAGTTTCTTTTTGGAGGCACTCAGAGCTGTGAGTTTTCCTCTTAGCACTGCTTTAATTGTGTCCCATAAGATTGAGTATGTTGTGGCTTCATTTTCATTAAATTCTAAAAAAAAAAAAGTCTTTAATTCCTTTCTTTATTTCTTCCTTGATCAAGTTATCATTGAGTAGAGTATGGTTCAGCTTCCACGTGTATGTGGGCTTTCTATTATTTATGTTATTGAGGACCAGCCTTAGTCCATGGTGATCTGATAGGATGCGTGGAATTATTTCAATCTTCTTCTATCTATTGAGGCCTGTTTTGTGAACAATTATATGGTCAATTTTGGAGAAGATACCATGAAGTGCTGAGAAGAAGGTATATCCTTTTGTTTTAGGATAAAAAGTTCCATAGATATCTGTTAAATCCATCTGTTTCATAACTTCTGTTAGTCTCACCGTGTCTTTGTTTAGTTTCTGTTTCCATGATCTGTCCATTGCTGAGAGTGGGGTGGTGACATCTCTGACTCTTATTGTGTGCAGTGCAGTATATGCTTTGAGTTTAGTAACATTTCTTCTATGAATGTGGATACCCTTGCATTAGAAGCATAGATGTTCAGAATAGAGAGTTCTTCTAGGTAGATTTTTCCTTTGATGAGTATGAAGTGTCCTCCCTTATCTTTTTTGACAACTTTAGGTTAAAAGTCAATTTTATTTGATATTAAAATGCCTACTCCAGCTTGTTTCTTGGGACCATTTGCTTGGAGAATTGTTTTCCAGTCTTTTACTCTGAGGTAGTGTCTGTCTCTGTCATTGAGGTGGGTTTCCTGCATGCAGCATAATGTTGGGTCCTGTTTACATATCCAGTCTGTTGGTCTATGTCTTTTTATTGGTGAATTGAGTCCATTGATATTAAAAGATATTAAGGAAAAAAGATTGTTGGTTTCCTGTTATTTTTGTTTCTAAAGGTAGGATTTTTTTGTGTGTGACTATCTTCTTTTTGGTTTGTTAAAAGAAGATTTTTTCTTGCTTTTTCTAGGTGTAGTTTTCCTCCTTGTGTTGAAGTTTTCCATTTATTATTCTTTGATGGGCTGGATTTGTGGAGAGATATTATGTAAATTTGTTTTTGTCATGGAATATCTTGATTTTTACAACTATGTTTATTGAGAGTCTTCATGAGTATAGTAAACTTAGTTGGCATTTGTGTTCTCATAGGGTCTATATGACATCAGCCCAGGATCTTCTGGCTTTCATAGTCTCTGGTGAGAGGTCTGCTGTAATTCTAATAGGTCTGCTTTTATATGTTACTTGACCTTTTTCCCTTACTGCTTTTAATATTCTTTTTTGTTTTGTGCATTTGATGTTTTGATTATTATGTGATGGGAGGAATTTCTTTTCTGATCCAATCTATTTGATGTCCTGTAGGCTTCTTGTATATTCATGGGCATCTTTTTCTTTAGGTTAAGGAAGTTTTCTTCTATAATTGTGCTGAAGATATTTACTGACCCTTTACTTTAGAAATCTTCACTCTCTTCTGTATCTATTACCCTTAGGTTTGGTCTTCTCATTGTGTCCTGGATTTCCTGGATGTTTTGAGTTAGGATCTTTTTACATTTGGCATTTTCTTTGTTGTTGTGTCAATGTTTTCTATGGTATCTTCTGTACCTGAGAGTCTCTTTTCTATTTCTTGTATTCTATTGGTGATGCTTGCATCTATGGCTCCTGATCTCTTTCCTAGGTATCCTATCTCCGGAGTTGTCTCCCTTTTTTGTTTTTTTTTTTCTACTTCCATTTTTAGATCCTGTATGGTTTTGTTCAATTCCTTCACCTGCTTGGTTGTGTTTTCCTGTAATTCTTTAAGGGATTTTTGTGTTTCCTCTTTAAGGGTTTACCTTTGTTCTCCTGTATTTCTTTAAGGGAGTTATTTATATCCTTCTTATAATACTCTTATCAACCTCATGAGATGTGATTTTAAATCCACATCTTGGTTTTCCAGTGTGTTGGGGTATTTAGGGCTTGGTGTGGTGGGAGAACTGGGTTCTGATGATGCCAAATAGTCTTGGTTTCTGTTGGTAAGATGCTTGTGCTTGCCTTTTGCCATCTGGTTATCTCTTGTGTTTGTTGGTCTTGCTGTCTCTGGCTTGAGTTTGTCCCTCCTTTGGGCCTGTAAGCCTGTGTCAACACTCCTATGTGACTAGCTCTCCCCTAGCAGGGCCTGAGCACAGAGGGCTATGGAACAGCCCCAGCTCCTGGGTGCAGATGGAGGCAGGAATGACTCTCTCCCAGCTGCTTTGCTGCTTCTGAGGCCTATGTGCTCCTGGCTGAACCCACCTTACACAGTCACTGGAGAGAAAATGGTGATCTTACCTTGGAGTCCAAGAGTTAGAGCACTCCCTGGGGACCAGCTCTCCCCTAGCAAGACCAATGCACAGAGGATTTGGAGCATTCTTATCCGAGTAGCTTAACTGCTTTTAAAATGTGTGTGTGTGTGTGTGTGTGTGTGTGTGTGTGTGTGTGTGTGTGTATTTCTGTGTCCCTCTATATGTGTATGCTTATATGTACACATACATTTATATGTATTGTATATCATTGTAAATGAGGACAAAATAATATCATTCCTAGAGGCTTGAATGATTTTAAGACACAGAATAGGAGGAAGTTAGTTGGGAAATATTGTCTCCTAGAAATGGCTGCATAAAACAAGTCTGTAACAATGGCAGTAGCAATGAACATATTAGTATGGAAGGTAGAAAATTGTGTGGTGCCTCAATCCTAGAAAAGGAGCTACAGGCAACTATTGATTGCTGGGAGAATATGAGTTAGCCTCTCCTAGGAGTCCAGTGCAGAGTAGTCAGCCTTGAAATCATATACACACAACAAAAACAGACCCAGTGGATTATATTTATATTTATTTGTATCCAACACACACACAAACACACATACACCACCACCACCATCATATATACAAATTCTACACCATACATAGAAAACAGAAATTAGTAAGGGACAATTAGTTCTGACATTCTGATATGGCCTTCCTTGGAACATTGTATACTGTTTAAAACTATTTACATTGAGGGACCTGATGGAGAAATATATGAAATCTCAGTGACCAATATTTATATCTGTTATACAGATCTAAAAATATTTATAACTACCATGACATTTATAACATGAGAAGTTAATGGTTTATAGGAACACTTGATGAATGGAAAAGATTTGGGGGTCATGAAGAGGAGAATAATTAAATACAGGCAGGAGTCTAGTGTAGGATTACAGAGGCAGTGCATGTGTGTGGGTGAAAGTTAATGGCATTCCGGCTGGCTGGAGCATCAGAGTGTGGGGGATGAATTACAGCCCACTTGGGCCAACTCCACTACAGTTTCCTACTCTTATGACAAGGGTTTTTGGAAAACCAGAGCTGCTAATTTTTAACATGTAATTTTGGTCTGAATTATCAATGCAAAGCAGCTGACCAAGATTTACATTACCCTTTACCCACTTCCTGTCTTATACAGCCAAGCAGCTAGGTTTTGCCAAGAGGATGTGGGTCTGTAGGAAATGCAAGCCAGAGAAGAAGCGCATGTCTAAATCACATAGAAGGTACTTGCCTATCATCGAAAAACACTCATATCAGACTTCCACACTCAACACTGCATTTTGCTTATATTTATTATAGGAGCTGAGGTTGATCTAACTAAGAAAGATAATTAAAATTGTGTAGGATTTGCTGTTGATGATCTTGAAGTCTCCAGCTCATTAAAAATTCTGCTCCATGGATCTTGGTCAGAATATCTTCATGCATGCTTTGTCCTTTGCTGAGATTTTAATAAGAATTTGTTGAGTGCCTCCTGGAGGGGAGAAAGGCATTTCAGGGAAGCACAGAAATGGCCTGAGAGTGGTATGGGATGAGTGAGTGGGATCAGGCCCTCGACTGACTGATACTGAATGATAGTTCATTCTATACTTAGTTAGAGCCCCCATTTCCCTTGTTATTTTGTGAAGGCTTAGTCAACTCTTGCTCAGTTCTTAAGTTTGCAGAGTTTTCTATTTTTGTGATTTTTCATTTAATTTTAAAAGGTATCTGACTGCATGACTCAATGTCACCAAAGTAAGGAAGCCCATATTAATGATGTCCATGTTTGCCACAGTCTCAGGGATGGTACAGGTTATGGCCAGCATCCTAATATAGATATGGTTTAGAAATCCATGGCATTCCTCTTACCTACAGCATGTCACCTCACACAGTATGTGAGAACAACAGGAAAAAATGAAACACACACACACACACACACACACACACACACACACACACACACACCAAATATGTGAAACCCGACCTGATGTGAATTATTATCTGTTTTGAGATTTTGGCTTTAATTTCATTCAGCTTTCACATCATATGGTTGTGCTCTGGATTCTATACTGAAAGTCAGATGTATGGAAGACTCTCGATCTGCCTCCGTTTAACAAAAAGTGTAGTTGAAAGGAAGAAAAGCAACAGAGGAACTGGCATGTGGACCTTGTTTTTTCTGGTCTTTATTTCACAGTCAAACCCTAAGCATAGCATGGTCTGAGTGCTCTCGGCTCCACATTCATAATCAGCTCTCACTTACAATGAGCTTCTATTTGGAGGCAGAGGTCTTTGGGTTGAGGCTAGGTTAAGTGAGATGATGAGGCTGGGATCTCTATGATGAGACTATTATCCTCTAAGTAAAGGGATAAAAAAGATTGTTTTAAAAAAAAATTGAATTTCATGACCCAACAAACTATTTATTAAGTTGAAATTGCCCTTTCTTTTGGCAAGTAAGGACACCAAAACCAGTAACAATAATAGCAATCACGAATAGTTTACTTATTAGGTGTTAAAATACATTCTGGTCTTATGCCTTGTTTGAATATGGTCCTTCAAACTCGATTTAGGTTATCGAAAGAAATGTCAAAATGTCCAAATTTTCTCATGCCATTTGTTCAAAATGTTTGAGAGTCATTATAAATCATTAAAACATTTATATACTACTGCTACATTTTAAAGAAGCATCCTCCTCAGAGAGTAGTATGTAGACTGTTGAGGTAGAGAATAACTCAAAGTAAAAAGACCCATACTGAAAAAAAAACAAATGACAAATGGCAAAGGATGGGAGCCTAGGGATTTACATGGATGGAGATACCCAATCACTAGTCAGAATTTCAAAATAAAGTTCTGGAAATGAGAATACTTATTTTTGGAATGATCAATTATTTTACAGAGTGGAAGGTGTAAGTCCTGGAAGTAGTGGATGTGACTGAGAGTCTTCTGGAACTGTGAGGACCAACAGAGGGAGAAAGACCAGTGCGGACACATTGGGAATACATCAGAGGCCTGAAGGGCACATCTAAGATGATTGGGAGCTATTCTACAGCAGCCCAGACAAGAAGAAAGAGGGACTTAAGATATGGTGAAGGTGGTAGGAATAGTAGAAGGACACATACTGGATCTAATACTTAGAGGACATTGACAGCTCATCATTAGTACAGAAAGTGAACTGTGAAAGAAATAAAGAATTAAATCATATCTGTAGGTTTCAAACCTGTTATTGAAGGGTTTGAAAGAAGTTATGAGACTAGGGGAAAAAGGGATGCTTCCATTGGATTGTAAAATATCGCATACCTGTGGGAGAAAAGGAGAGATGTCTGGGATGCAATAAGATAAACTAGTGGAGAAATAGTTCATTTAAAATAAATTAATAGCAGCCTTTGAGAAAGTATGCTTTAAATTCAAAATAAGAACTCTTTTAATTTCTTAAATATGTCATATCCATCCCAAACACTATAAGAGGAATTGCTATTTGCCAAATTAAAAACATGTGATTAAATCCTCTGGAATTCATATCCCAGATCTGCCCTTGTAAAGGCCGCAGACAGGTTAAAGAAAAAGAGAAAAAAAAAAAAAAAAAAAAAACAGGCCAGATTCCCAATGGTCAAAAGTAGCAACAACCACCAGAACTGTGGCCTGAATAACTGACTGCTGCTTAAAATAGTGAGTGCTGGGCTATATTCCTACTTGAATAACACTATCTTTTTTGTGGAAGGAAAGCCAGCCTAATATTACACATTAGATTGCCCCAAGATCAGAGATTATCTATTTCAGATATGTTTGTAAAACTGACTTTTCAGTGCTTTCTAATAGATATTTGTTGAGTTTAATCCTCATGTTAGAAAATATTGGCATTTCTGCCTAGGCTTGAAATAAATAAAAGAGAAACATTTGCTAATTTCTGGCTAGGTAGATAGTTGAATCCAGGCCAGGCTTTGTCTAAGTGACACCGAAGCTTACTGCATGCTGACTAGCACTTGCCACCCATTTTTTTCCCCAAGATTCTCATTTATAGTTTGAGCTAATATGTTTTTCTATCTCAAAATTCATATTTCAACTTCTTATCCAATTTTGTGCAGATTTACCTTTTGGTAAATCATGTAGAGTAAAAGTCTATCAAAAAGCATAACACTATTTAATAGCAATTGCTAGGCCAAGACAACCAGAGCATTACTGAAATCAAATTAATTGACCAGAAGGGATTGTGCCTAGAGGCATTTTGGATTAAAACTGTTGTCTTTGCCGCTGTCTGAAACAATACATTTCTAATAAAACTGCTTTACCTAACAGTTCTATGGCAATTCAACCCTATGGAAATCTTTTCCTTCTTTGCTCACAAAACCATCTAGATTGATTTGCCAATAAAAAAAACTGGGTTGCATTTCTGTTTTATCTTCTTCCACATTAGCTTCATATATTTCCCATGGTGAAATTAAAAGTAGTTCACCTGCATTACGGACAGAGTGAGGGGCACCTTTTCATAACTGGATTGCAAAGCTTCATAGACGTATGTGTGTGTTTATTTTAAAATATGAGCCTGAACTTAGTAGGCAATTTGTGAAGCTAGAGAGAACCTTTAAGTAGAAAAGTGAGAAAAAATGTTGGAGAAATATATACTTCTTAAAATCGACTTGGGCTCCATCAAAGTGTTTTTGGTTCAAGAAATTTATTAGGAAAGGGAAGGAGTCTTCACAAGAAAGAAGTGAAACCTGAAACTCAGAGATGTTTCAGATATTGCAGAAGTATCCAGAGCCTTAATCCTATAAATATGAGCTTTTCTCTTCTTTGACTTATCTTGTCTGCAAGAAGTACAGCGAAGTCTTGAACTTTAGAAAGGAAGAGACATTCCTTCAATTTGAGTCACTTATTACATGAGAAAAATGGTGTTTAAAACCAGCTCTTTAAAATATGATAGAGGGTTACCACTTCATTGTAAACCGGGGATTAAAAAAGGATTTTTCTCAAAGCTTTATTCTATATACTTCAAGACATGTTGTGTTTCTAACATCTGTTTTTCTCTAATCCTCCTGATGATGGTCATTATAGAACTTAAATTTTACTTTCTGTTCTCTTTGAAAAATAGGCTGGATATGCGACCCTGGCAGAAAGAAGAGATGAGACAGGTGAAAGCATTGCTTGGGAAGGGAAGTTTTAAAAACTAATTATTTTTCTTTACACATAAAATATTTTATTAAAGGTAGTTTGCAGTCTTTTGTTACCTCGGAAGATGGAAACAGACTCTCAAAACTAGGTGCAGAGCAGACATTTAGGGGAATGTTGAGATTCAGTGTTGATGCTCTATGTGGATTTGTGAATACAAGTGTTAAGAGATAACATACCAGCAAAAATGTCATTACAAAGTCAGTTCCTTTGTACAGTGAGTAAACACTAACAAGCTGAGAGGTTGCATGTGAGCCATGTGGGAGCATTTCCAATACATGACATGTAACATTGAGGCACTTTTTCTGTTTTAAATATTATTATTTATTCTTTTAATATTGCGTCCAATTTAACTTGACCTACTTAGCCTTAGATATATAAGAAAAGTATTGGTGCAGCAAGCTCTAATCAGAAAATATGTTGGATTTTGGGCACATGTTTTATGACAAGAAAAAGAGTTGAATTTGGATCAAGACTTGGGTTGCTGTTAGATTATAGAATGTTGCCTCTCTATGTTTTGAAGAAAAGAGAAGGTGATAGAATTTTGAAAGAATAATACTTCTACCAATGTAAACTTTTCTGGATCCTTCCATTGTGAGCTTTGAATATGACATTCTTCTCAGTTCCTTAAAAATAACCTACTGTAGTTACATTGTTGATATCAAGACATTTGATCCTTATATACCCAAGATAACTCTGATATAGTTACAGTGTCATTACCATATTCAAGAAAAATAATATTGATATAATATTGATTAAATATAAATTGTAATGATCTCTAATATGTAGTTCATATTCTGGATCATGTAACTGAACCCACATGCTCTTTTTTTATTATTATTAGATATTTTCTTTATTTACATGTAAATTTTCCCTTTCCCAGGTTCCCCTCCAAAAAACAAACAAACAAACAAAGACAACAAGAACAAATTCCTTTTGCCTCCCCCCCTCCCCATGCCTGCCACCCCACCCTCTCCCACTTATTGGCCCTGGCATTACCCTACACTGGGGCACAGAACCTTGACAAGGCCGAGGTCCTTTCCTCCTAATGATGATCGAATTTGCAATCCTCTACTATACACATGCTGCCAGAACATTCAGTCCCACCCTGTATAGTCCTTGATTGGTGGTTGAGTCTTTGGAAGCTCTGAGGGTACTAGTTAGTAATTGTTGTTCGTCCTAATGGGCTGCAAACCCTTCAGCTCCATAGAACCTTTCTCTAACTCCTTCATTGGGGACAGTGTACTCAGTTCAATGAATGGTTGTGAGCCTCTACATCTGTATTAGTCAGGTATTGTCAGAGCCTCTCAGGAGATAGCTATATGCTTGTCCTTCCTTCAGTCTCTGCTCCATAGTTAATCTCTGTCACTTCTTCTGTGGGTGTTTGGTTCCCCTTTTTAAGAAGGAATGAAATGT
>JADRCD010210436.1:0-10239 GCA_019843815.1 Montemys delectorum
AAAAAAAAAAAAAAAAAAAAAAAAAAAAAAAAAAAAAAAAAAAAACCTCCAAAGGAAATTTTATTTCTGGGTAGAAGTGAAACAAAATATTAATTAAGCTGAACCCATTTTTATTTTCTTTCTAGTTGTGTCCTAAAG
Organism: Montemys delectorum; assembly: GCA_019843815.1. Taxonomy (NCBI): domain Eukaryota; kingdom Metazoa; phylum Chordata; class Mammalia; order Rodentia; family Muridae; genus Montemys; species Montemys delectorum. The sequence goes on from JADRCD010210436.1 coordinate 139, forward strand.
ATTCTAACAGGCTCTTTCATGAATTTATAAACAGTACAGCACTGGTTTAAATTAATTACATCCTCAGATTTTCTTCTTTTTTTGATGACTAAATCCCAAGTTAATTCTAATTCCAAAGGATGTGTCCTTCAAAATTGGGAAGACACAGAAAACATAGTAAAGCCACCCAATTCCACGAAAGGACCAAGGGTCTCTCTATGTGAGAAACCTACCAACTCTCAACACCCTTGCTGTGAGGAGATGCTGGCTGGGAGAGTGTCAGGGGAGGTGGTTTCCCAGGACAACGGCTGATGGACCTTTGTTCCCTGGAGGAGGGCCTTTGCCAAGAGACAGAGGACTGACAGACTGATGGAAGCTCATTCTTGAAGCACCTTCACTGTTCAGGTCCTACATATGGAAGGTTCTGTCCAATACTGTTAATTATTTGATCCTAACAAAAGTTCTGTGGATCAGGTATTCTCTTCCCATTTTAAAGATGAGGGAATTAAACTAAAAAAGTTGAAATAGATTCTCCACGATCACCAAGTTGGAAAAAGTCAGGACTCTAACTCATATGGACCTGACTCTGACTCTGAAAAACACGTTTGTTTTTTTTTTTTTTTTTTAAGTCTTATTTTTATGTGTATGACGTTTTGATCACATGTATGTCTACACGCCATGGATGCACAGTGCCCTCAGAGGCCAGGAGAGTAGGATCCTCTGGAATTGGAGTTAGAATAGCGGTAAGCTGCCATGTGGTTGCTGGGAACTGAACCTCAGTTCTCTACAAGAGTGGCAGGTGCTCTTAACACTGAGCTATCATTTTATGATGATGAAAACTTTTGTATTTTCAGCTTCTTAGGAAATAAAACAATGACTGGGGTGATGGGTTCATGGATAAAGCACTTGGGAAGTAAGCATGAGAACCAGAGATGGATCCCAAGAACCCATATAAAAAGCCATGCTGGGATGGCAGCCATCTCTGCACTCAGTGTTTTGGGAGGGTCTGGTTTCCTAGAGGGTCAGGGTAGAGGTGTCCTAGGTCAAACCAGCTAGCTAGACTAGCCAAAATTGGCAAGCTCCAAGTTCAGCAAGAGATCCTACCTTAACAACTATAGTAGAAATTGATCATGGACAATATCCGATATCAATTTCCAGCCTCCATAGACATGTGAACATACATATGCCCAACATACATGCACACACACACACACACACACACACACACACACGTAAAGGGAGGAGAGCAATAAGAAGTTATGAAAAGAAGGAAGGAAGGAACAATGAGTGAATGAACAGAATTTCTTGAGTTTTGCCAATACAGGCGAAGATCCTTCGTGTTCGGAGGCACTTTGGGGCCTACAACCCCTGAGCTGGCTTTACCAACATAAGCATGCTTACTCTGGAATCTGTAGGAAATAGGAAAATTAGTTTCATTCCTATATGGGGACAGGCCAATATATATGTTTTTAGCTTCAACTGCACAGTGGCCCTCTGGGTCCTAGTCACAATAACCAGGTTGATTTCAAGAGTGGAACCTCTTCCATTATAGAGGCAATTAAAATATAATCAAGCTGGAAAGTTATCCTCCCCCAAAGCCACCTAAAACAGAGCAACTCCAAAATAAAAGCAATTTACATATTTTAGTCCAAATTAAAAAGTAAAAGCTAAGGATTGCCTTTTAATATCCTGAATAATAAATGTACATTTATGTAAAGCTTCCTTTGGGGAACAGTTACTATAAGGACAACTCTCTCCATATTTTTCATAAGTATCATTTTTGTTTTGGTGTTACAGTAAGAATCTGGACTTGGGGGATTTGGACTGTCTATACCCAGTACATCAACAGAGATAATTAATGTTTAAGACATGTACGATATCCAAATTTTAGATGTGTGGTTGACAAAAAGGAATATAAGAGAGCATGAGTCAAATCTGGACTAAATCACAAATTTGTAGAGATGTAGTCAGTTTACTCCACTTTAAGTGAGCAGTTTCCTAATGCCAAGTTTCACTAGCAAAGATGTCAGACTTTCCACTTTTAAACAATTCTTAGAGCCTAAGTTTATCATTAGACCTGTATTTACTACTGTGGCTTATTCAAAGGGGACATTCTAACTAACTAACTAACTAACGAACGAACGAACTAACTAATTAGCTCAACTCATTTCTTGTTTTTCACATACAAATTCAAAAGCAAAACTTTTAAAGGGTTTAAGTTCATAGGTTAGGGAAACACAGACTACTTGATAAGTCATTATTGGAACAAGCCATGGCATAGTAGAGGTCACAGCCATTTTTAACTCTCTCTCTCTCTCTCTCTCCCTATTCCTGCCTCACATATGCACACACACACACACACACACACACACACATACACACACACACACACACACAGAGGGTTAGAGACAGAGACACACCAAAATAGACAAATAGATGATATCTACACTATCTACACTATCTAGATATGTATTAAAAGATAACACTAAGCCTTCTACTCCATTAGCAGAGTTCTTGTTTGTGCAAAGGTATGCCAGGAGAGTCATAGTATTCCCAGGTAAAATCACAGAGCAAAGGTATAAAAGAGACATCTGTGCCAAGGATGTGACATGAATGAATGTGAATGAATGTAGTTTCAGATACTCTTAAGGCTAAGGTGGCTGGGAAGATCACTCAAGTCCAGTACTTTAAGACCAGCTTGGACAGCATACATTGAGAACTTGTCTCATAAAAACAAATTTCTGTTAGAAGAAAGGTATTCATATTTCTGCAAAAGTAACAGGTTCCAGGCAAGTTTCACAGGTATCTGGCTGAAAGATAATTTCCTTCTAACTGTTCAAACTGCTTCTTCCTGAGGGTCAACTCCTAGATACATGGAACCTTACAGACCAAAATGTCTAGAAGATCTTGAATTTCTGTCTTTTGGAGTCATATAGAGACTTGTTACAAAGGAAAAAACCACTGACATTCAACCTGAAGGTTCCAATGAAATTCTGCTCACACTTTGACACAGAGACATTGTGTGATAGTCGCCTTAAAACCTCTCACCTCATCTTTATCCTAGTCATAGGAACAGCCTCTAATTGTGTTTTTTGATCATTGAAAAAAGTTGAAAGAAGTGGTAACCTTGTATTCTAAAAAATGCACGTAAGTCCTCATCGAACTCATCTTTAAGGGACAAGGAATGACCATCAGCTCTGCTGATGGCAAAGCAAATCCAAGGACTGCTTGTTACAAGAGGGGGAACAAAGAAAGAGGGCTCATAAAAGCACACGAGTAAGATAGGATCCCATGCCCTCACGGTGCAGGCAGAGGAGACCTCCAAGATGTGTTCTCTGAATTTGTCCTCAGGGCTGGAATTCATTCCTCCCCTCCTTCTATCCTGAAAAGTAATCACATTTCCTATAGAAAACAAATGTTTATTTTGTTTTTTAGTTGAAAACTTACATTCAATAAATGTTATTTTTTCAAACCAAGAGTCCACCAAAAAGTCATTTTCAGGGGATACCTAAGCCATGTAGTTTTGTATTTAACTACTTCTGGGGTTAAAAACAAGTATCTTTTAACAATAGCATCAACAACGAAGATGTAAACACAATGTACTAACAATATTTCTTCAATATTTTTTACCGATTTCTTAACTGAAATTTATTTAAAGATTCTTTGAACAATCTCAGCATTTCTTGAGTCTTGAGACAATCTTTATTGCTGTGCTAGTGCGTGGGTGCGTGGGTGCGTGCGTGCATGTGTGTGTGCGTGTGTGTGTGTGTGTGTGTGTGTGTGTGTGTGTGTGTATGTGTGTATGTGTATGTGTATGAATGTTAATCTCAGGTATTAGCTACAAGGATCTTGGTAAGACTAGTCCAAAGCAAAAATGGTAGAGGCAGAATGTCAGGGTTAGGGGAGGGAGAGGGGGAGAGGGGGAGAGGGGAGAGAGAACTGGGAGGTTTTTTTTTTTTGTTTTTTTTTGTTTTTTTTTTTTTTGAGACAGGGTTTCTCTGCATAGCCCTGGCTGTCCTGGAACTCACTCTGTAGACCAGGCCTTGAACTCAGAAATCTGCCTGCCTCTGCCTCCCAAGTGCTGGGATTAAAGGCATGTGCCACCACTGCCAGGTGGGAGTTTACTTTTTAATCAACTTATGAACAACATAAATATTACCACCAAGCTAAGTGGATGTCCATACCTAGCTAGCTGGCTGATTGCTTTCCTATTTTCTTCCTTTTGTAACAATTTCGTTTCCAAAGTGATTGGTTTCTAACATTGATGTTCCAAAGCTATTGTGGACATGCTGCCTGAATTCTTAATGAGGTAAACAACAAACAAAATGGCTCATCTCTGTACCCCCAGCTAGCACCAAAAACTGGCTATTATTAAAGGTGTGAACAAGCAAACAAGGGAGTAATGAACCTGCAAAGTCAAGGCTCTGTGAAATCATGGAGCATCCTGCATTTAATAGTTCAGATTCATTTCTCATTATCTTCTACACCATAAAGCTACAGATCCACATGTTGATGTCCTGTGTGTCATGGTCCAATGCCCCCCACCCAACTATGTTCCCACTCTCATTCTTGTCCCTCAGTCTTTTTTCCTTTTCATTGCTAGATAGCTAAATTAAGACAATCACAGCTTGTGAAACCTCTGCCTACACACTTGCCTTTAGGCATCCCTCCCAACCCCCCTGTCTTTTAACCCATGGAAGGCATTGATCTATAGACATCCTCTAGCTATAAAGAAATACTGAGGCTTTAAAACCTGAGGGTGATGCTAAAATATCCTACACTTATAAAACTTGAAAAAAAAAACGAAGTGTAGGATGCCATAGGGCTATTCTATCATCACCACCTTCTCCTCATTATTATTACTATCACCAGTGGTAATATTACATTAATATGCCCACAAAGAACAAAAGCCCCATTTTAATTCAGACTCTATCCCTTGATCCCTTGATCCAGTGGGCACTTTTTAGCTCACAGACATAGTTCAGGATTTGCACATTTATAGCTCCTCAAGTGGTTGGTACAGAAAGTGTCTGGCTTCTAATGGAAATCTGTAGAGCCTCAACATCTTTTTGGATAACTATATTAAAATTCATATTTTTTCTAATAAGAGAACTCTTAGAATTAATAAAGAAAATAAAGGACTTAAGAAAAGCAGCCGACTTCAGTTTCCTTTCCATTTAGAGATCCACATAAACGTACAGGTAAATGTTTACACATTTGGTTAACACCAAATAAGGAAAAGCTAAGACAGACGCAAGAATTCATAAAAATACAGATACTGCCCTCCCCCATATCCATCGAAGGCATGAAGGAATGGATAGTCAGGAATGAAAGGTTGACGTTTCCAAAGAGGAATCGGCTAATTCTGCCCACAGCCCATCAACTGCAAGGCAGTAAGATAGATGCTTGGGGGTGTTCATGTCCCTTCTTACCCCCCAAACTCCCAATGACATTGGGAAAAATACTGCATTGCAGTATTTGCCAGCACATACTCGTATGTCTAGCAATCGCCGACTAGCTCACCCAAATAAAAAAATACGTATTAAATGTCCGGGCATGTAAATTAAGTGTTTGGTAGCCACAGATCACTGGAACTGCTGAAGAAATTTGTCAAGACCGAAGTAGTTCTGTTTATATGTAATGACCTCTATCAAGATAGTCTGCCATTCCCTACTTGTGACACTCACAGATAATTTGTTTCTTCTTCTTCTTCTTCTTCTTCTTCTTCTTCTTTTTTTTTTTTTTTGTTAATGAAAATCAGGTTTTAAAGTACCAAGGGGTAAATGAAGCAGAATGTCTCTTTATAGATGGGATAATATTTTGTCTAGGAAGAGAATTCAACCACAGAAAGGAGGTAAGTGCAGAGAGAAGAGACCAAAGTGAAGGATTTGCCCTAGGAAACCCTTTCATTGTTCATAGTAACTCTGACTTGAGAAAGGACCTCACTTCATCCACAAATCCTTTTACAGACAATGAATACACACACACACACACACACACACACACACACACACCACTACACAAGTACCATTCATGAAATGATTTTAGATTTAAAATTTCAAACCCATTTTTCCTAATAGAAACCCCGAATTTAAAATATCTGAAGTTGACTATGTGTCAAAGACTTTTAGCAATATTGAATCTGGAACTAAAATACATACACATTATCATTTTATTTCTCTTTCTTTAAAAATATTCGGCTAGAACTACCTCAAAATAACCTGGTCTTGCTTTCATAACAAAATCCCCATATTAAAAGAAACAAGAAAGGTCCTAAGGAGAATAACAAAAGTTTTAAGGCTTTGCGTAAACCATCGGACATCAGCAAGCCCATCTAGTCGGGCCAAGAGGACAACTTGAATAAATGGTGGTTAGGAATGAATGGAACTAAGACTCAAATAAATGCATAAGTTTTTAAAATGAGATATTAAAATCAGAGTATAAATAAATGATTCTCAGAGTAATTTTTTTCCTACTCTTCTTTGCTCCGCTCATTTAATTCTTCCAAAAAACTAAATATCTGATTTAATCAATGCATTACTATCGAACACAGAGGCAATTGGAAACTGCGATATAGTCAATGTTTTTGCAGCGATATTTCCATCCAGATTTTTACTTCATAATAATTGCACATCTGGCCTTGCGCTTCTATCAGGGTATCCCTCCACATGCAGGTAAGTATTAATGTTTTTTAAAACAAAGAAGCAAGAAAGATCAGCAGCAGAGTCATGTGTCTTTTTTTTATAACCAAGCCAAGGTGACAGTTTTTATAGAAACCATTTTCCCTAACTAAAACATGCCAGAAAATTCTCAGAAAACAAAACTTTATTAGTGATAATAAAAAACTATTTTATTTTAGTAGATTATATGTGGTTATGCACTAAAGAGAGAAAAAACAAGATTCAAGCATTGGACAAAAATATAAGTTTATTTATTTATTTTTACCTTAAGAGTAAAGCCAAAATAATACCTACCCCAACCAGAAAATGAAACAAAAATAAACATTTTCACAGGTAAAAAATGGTGGGGCCAATTGTGGAGATTTGTAATGGAGAGAAAACAAATTAAGAGGATTTTCAATAAAGGCAATTATAATTTCCAGCCTTTCAATACATCTGAGTTACTTAATCTTTCATTTTGGGGCTTCAAATTAGCTTCCTGATTATGTATCTCTATTGTCACCAGGAAGCAACCACAACTGAGGACTATTTCAGGTTTTATTTATGCTGCTCCGATTCACTCAAGTAGTCTCTCTGTTAGTCCATTTTGGTTGGTACCTGCCATCACTGGGAAAAAGACACTGCTCAGACAAGCACTCAGAGAGAGGCAAGTGAGAGATGCCTGTCATCCAGTGTGGTGCCTGGGTCCCAAAAGATCACCTTTTCACTCAGTTTATGCCAAGACCAGACCCAAGACCAAATGCACCTGCATTTGGAGGGCATGGATGGATTCTGTGATCAGAGGAATGGGCAGTGGAGGAATCGGTTGGTCAGTGACTATACTCTAAAGACATTTATTTATACTCCAGATCTAAAATGAGAGATACGATGAACTCTTTGAAACTACAGTATCAGCATCCAATGTCGTAATAATGCCAGTATCACCTAACCCAAAAATCGCTGGCTAGCATAAAGCTAATCTACTTACATTTTTCCTATGAATAATTGCTGGAAATTTTGGAGAAATCATTTGCAGAACCTATCAGCTGTGGGAATTTACTATTATGCTTCTGTCAACTTCATTCAATATAATTTACATTTTCCCAAATGGTCTCACAAGATTTCTTGTAATTTTTTGCACGTACAAATTCACAGCAGGGAAAGGGAGAAGCAGAGAGAGAGAGAGAGAGAGAGAGAGAGAGAGAGAGAGAGAGAGAGAGAGAGAGAGAGAGAGAGAAAGAGAGGGAGAGACACAGAGAGAAAGACAGAGAGACCCTGTTCTCCCTTCCCCCTCTTCTCTTTTTTTTTTCTAAACAAACAAACAAAAAGAAAAAGAGGAGAGACTGAACAGATGCTTAAAAATAGATCTGAAAAATCACTGTAAACCAGAGTTAGAAATGTAATTAACACCTATTTATGAAGAATAATTAAAGTTGGGCTAGTCACAAAGAACAGCAAAGATAATCGAGGTCCTGTCCCCCCTCCTCCCTTTTTACACTGTTTGCAGTGTGTTCTCATGATAGCCACCTGCTCCCTGCTCGGCTTCTCCTCTGTTCGTTTCCCCGGCAACCTTTCATTGGGTTTTCCTCCCAGCTATCGCTTTCAGTTGGGCTGCTCGGTCTAATCTTATTTGTTTTACACCCATCAAAACAAGCAGCCAGACAAAGGCAATCCTCTAAGAATGGGAAAAAGACCACAGCTTTGTTATAACATCTATGCAGAGTGAAAAGTCCTCCTCAGGCTTCTCTGTTTCTTTCTTTCTTTTTTTAAATGAATTTATAGGTTTCCCCACTACCCAGCCCCAAATCCCCTGAAATATATTGCTGGTGAAAATTCAAAGTCAAAGTGGGCACTCGTGGCATCTATTTGTGCCATTTTGTGCCATATCTTTAGGGTCAACACCAGGAGACAGGAACAGCACTCAAGGAGTTTCCCTGTTTCTTTTTCCAGAAAAAGATGATGCTAAAAATAGATTTACTACTTCGGCAGAAAGGTTTTCCACTTCCCTATCCACATCTCAAAGTCCTGTTTCACAATTGCATCTGCTGGTACTGAATCTCACCTCCTCCACCCCTCATTCCCAGCCTTCCCCATCACTCCTAGCATGAAGACTGAAAAAGAAATGTGCCTTTAACTTTAACAGTCGTGTAATTCGGCTGAAGGCTCACAGAGGCGGTGGACACGCCAGCCAACAGTGACGGTGACATTGTGATTGTCAAAAAAAGACACCAACCTTGCTTGCCTAAAATGTGTTTGATGGAAGAGATGGTATATGCCTTGTGTGCATGCAATGCTATTGTACTTAGAGGCAGATTCTGAATTTCAGAAAAAGAAATACTAATGCACACACACACATACACATGCACACACACCAGAATAGTGATTTACGATGCAGTCTACCATCCTTACACACACACACACACACACACACACACACACACACACACCACACGGCTGGAACCTCCAAGCTGCCTTCTTCTTTTCACTTACCATCTTCAAGCCATTCCACTCCATCTGTGATCAGAAGATGGACCCTCACACAGTGTGTCAAAAGCAGAAAGGAGCGTTATGTAAAAGCTGACATTCCCTTCTTACAGAGCTGCTGCCCAGAGAAGGAAGCAACAACTCAACACGCCAGGCACCGCTACACATACAAGCCGCCTCCTCTTTTTATGAGGTCATGACAGGAAACTCTTTGAAATACAAGATGCAGCGTTTACTGAAGCCCAAATAAATCACTCTCTTTGCCGTTTTGACTGCGCAGTCCCCAGAAACACAACTGCCCATCTCAACGTTCAGCATCCAGGAGCTGCCTCCCGAGGTTTACATTTCCAGCACAGAAATGGAGAGATTCCTAACCCTGCTGCATCCACCCAATGCCCACAAAACCCAGGCATGTAGACAAACCTCTTCTCTCTTACAAAAAGAAACCCCCTTCCACCCCCTCATATGGTCTCAAGTAATAGAATCTCTTTCAACAAACCAGCAATTATTTCAGCCCATCCCCACCCTCCGCTTTTATGTGGAAGGGAAAACTGACAACGACCTGTTAAAAATGACAATCTCTCTCCCCACTGCTTTTCAAAAAAAAAAAAAAGGACCTACCCGCACGCTACACAAAAGATATAGTAAATGAAGGAACCAAAGAGCAGCAGAGAACTAAACTCTCGTGCAAGCATTAAGACTGGCCAAGGTGTAGACGTTTGTCTTCCCTCCAGCAACACGAACAACAGATTATATATCTAGGCATACCTACCATAACCATTCTTATTGGCAAATATTGGGTCTCGCAGCGCTTCGACTCTTCTCTTAAAATTTGCAAAGGTTTCAGGATATACTTAAAAAATGACTACTATTGTCATATATATATATACATATATATCTATATATGTATATATATATATTAAAGATCCACAGAACACAGTGTGGATGATTGTAAAGTAAATCTATTATTGGGGGGGGG